>JAPQNM010000015.1:3169223-3176723 GCA_029783475.1 Metacarcinus magister | reverse complement strand
ATTCAATTAATTAATCACCATCTATGTTAATTTAAAAGGTAACCAATCATGTTTTTTTGTCCAGTGTTTAATCTTATTTTTGTATTGATAATCTTTTCAAATTTCGCCACAAAATTCAATCATCTGTAAAGTTTAATCTTGAATGGAAAATCGGGGAATTGATAATCTTTCCAACGGTGTCAATACTTTCTATCGTATTTCTCTCTCTCTCTCTCTCTCTCTCTCTCTCTCTCTCTCTCTCTCTCTCTCTCTCTCTCTCTCTCTCTCTCTCTCTCTCTCTCTCTCTCTCTCTCTCTCCAGTTAAATCTAAAACATACCAATCCATTCCTAACCTAAATTCCTAAACCAAAATCAACCTAACTTTCATTCCAATCCAAATCAACCCAAAAAATCTGATTCCAGGATGATAAAAAAATCCCTAATCCCTAATCCCTAATCGAATCCAATCAGCTGGCACGTACCTGTTCCCTCCACGTCACGTCCAATCGGTGCCACCTGCCATCAGACACAGTGACAGGTGGTGCCACACTCACACCTCCCCCTCCAAGGTTGACTTCCAGCATAGGTCGACCTCCACGAAGTTCCAGGCGGAGGAGATCCCTTTCCAGACCATCCAGAGCCTCCAGGTTGTCTTTTATTACATCATCCTCTTCCTCCTCCTCCTCCTCCTCTTCTGGGCCTGAGTAGAGTAGTGTTGCATCTTGACTTCTTGCAAGGATCTCAAAGCTGAAGTGAATTTGAGTGCAAGAAGGAACTGGAGGAAGCCAAACAGGTCCTCCTCCTCCTCCTCCTCCTTTATCAGTGTTCCCTCCTCCTTCCTCGCCTTCAGGAATGGCCTCGGGAGGTTTGAACAGGCGGCTTAGAACCTTGCATCGAGCCCCCTCAGTACCGTGGGGACAGATGCACCTACAGAGGGAGGGAGGTAAGTGAGGATGTGTGTCTGGGGGTGTAAGGAGGGAGGAAGGAGGGTGTAAGGAGGGTGTAGGATGCGTAAGGAGAGTGGAGGAGGGTGGAGGATGTGTGTAGGAGTGAAGGATCTTGAGTTAGGTGTCCTTTCCCTTCTGCTTCTTGGATTCAAAGGGCTTCTCTCTCTCTCATGTGTGTGTGTGTGTGTGTGTAACGAGAGAGAGAGAGAGAGAGAGAGAGAGAGAGAGAGAGAGAGAGAGAGAGAGAGAGAGAGAGAGAGAGAGAGAGAGAGAGAGGAGATATTAATAGGTTACAAGTCTGAATCCTGATGACTAAAGAGTGGGGTGATCTCTCTCTCTCTCTCTCTCTCTCTCTCTCTCTCTCTCTCTCTCTCTCTCTCTCTCTCTCTGCAGGTTAATCTCCTCTCATGGCTTTAGGTAAATGTTTAATCCAATCTGGCTTTATTTATTTACTAGAGATACACAATAGGTATTTATCATCAATCACGCCGAGAGAGAGAGAGAGAGAGAGAGAGAGAGAGAGAGAGAGAGAGAGAGAGAGAGAGAGAGAGAGAGAGAGAGAGAGAGATTGTTCTATTCACCCTTTGTTAAGCCTACCTGTCTATATACCTGAACAAGGGGCCACCGATTAGCTCACCTGTAATTAAGCATCCAGGAGGAGGAGGAGGAGGAGGAGGAGGAGGAGGAGGAGGAGGAGGAGGAGGAGGAGGAGGAGGAGGAGGAGGAGGGAGGTATGTGTCGTAACGGAAAATGGATAATCGTTGTTATTATTGTTCAGGTGTGCCAAATGAGCGAGAGCGAGAGAGAGAGAGAGAGAGAGAGAGAGAGAGAGAGAGAGAGAGAGAGAGAGAGAGAGAGAGAGAGAGAGAGAGAGATGAGATAAGAGATCAGACAATATTCATGTATCTAATATATTTCAACCACTACTACTACTACTACTACTACTACTACTACTACAACAACAACTACTACTACCACCACCACCACCACTCACCTGAAGCCAGACTGAGTAGGCAGACACCTTCCCCCATTGAGACAGGTATCCGGGGCGCAGGTGTGGTGGTAATCGTGGTAGGTGTGGTGGTGTCCGTGGTAATGCCGATGACTAGCCCCAAAATGCCTTACACCAGGAGGCGCTGAGAACGAATGCTGTGGATCTGGTTCCCCTAAATGTTGATAAGGATGGTGGTAGATCTCTGAGTATTGGTAGCGATGGTGGTGGGTGTCTTCAGTCTTATCTCCTTCTATTTTCTCATCTTGTGTGTCTTTCTGAACGCCTCCACAGTTGCATATGTTTAGTAATGCAACTCTAGGTCCTACTACTGCTTTGTCTCCTGCTTCCACCACGCTGTAGCTGATCATTCCCGCGTGTCTGGGAGGAATGACTTGTAATGGGACTTCCTCTCTCTTTTCTAAGGGTGTGTGGGGGTTTTGTGAGGGTGGGTGTGGTTGTCTAGCTTCTGTACACATGCCCACGCCCACGCTAATCACTCGTACGCCCGCTGCCTTGCTGAGCTGAAAGGTAAGTGTGGTTTTGTGGGTTAGGGTTAGGGTTAGGGTTAGGGTTTGTGTGTGTGTGTGTGTGTGTGTGTGTGTGTGTGTGTGTGTGTGTGTGTGTGTGTGTGTTGGAGAAAAAAAATTCACGGCCTTTCCAGCACTTCTATATATATAAAAATAAGAACGAATGAAAAAGCAAAAGAAACGAAGAGTAAATAAAAAAAAATAAAAAAAGAGAGAGTTGGAAGCACTTAAAAATGAAGTGAAAGAAGAAAGAAAATAAAAACAAGAAAAGAGAAAAATACAAACTGGCACCGCTATTAAAAAAAAAGAAAAAAAAAGACAAAAGAAAGAAAGAAAGAATATAGTGAAAAAATAAATAAATGATTGCATACAAGTGACACATAAAACAGACAAACAAAACAATCACACACACAGATATGATGCAACGTAAAACAAACAAAACAAACAAATAAATAAACAAAAAGGTTATTTGTGTGTTCATCTGATTGTATTAATTTCAACTTTGGTATATGATGAAATACTATTGAGAGAGAGAGAGAGAGAGAGAGAGAGAGAGAGAGAGAGAGAGAGAGAGAGAGAGAGAGAGAGAGAGAGAGAGAGAGAGAGAGAGAGAGAGAGAGTCCACCCTACCCCCCTTCACTCACCTCCTCTTTCCTTCTCTGCAACTCAAGACTAAAATCATCCTGCAGTGGAGACATCAGCCACATCCTAGTCAACACCTTTCCTTCCTTCCCCTCCACCTCCTCCACCGCCACCACCTCCACCCTCCTCCTCTCCTCCACCCCGTCCCTCCACTCCCCGCTCCCCGTTTTCTCTCTCTCTCCATTCAGACGTTGTTGTGTTTTCTTCCTGGTTTTGTTAAGGTTCCACTTGGCTGGAGTCCCCGGTAGTGTTGTGGAGGGGTCCCCGCCCGCCGCCCACCGACCCACCACCTCCTCAACTCGACTCATGATGGAGAATGGGCGCTGTATTGGGAGAAAATGGGATTATAGTCATAGAAAATGGGCTTACGTTGCGTGCAGAACAGAAAATTGGATGTAAAATAGAAGGAATTTGTATATTATTATGATCTGTATATAGTTATTTTATTTTATTGTATTGTATTATTATTGTTTGTAAATGAGGGAATTTTTGGGGTACAGTGACTTTGGGATGTGTGTGTGTGTGTGTGTGTGTGTGTGTGTGTGTGTGTGTGTGTGTGTGTGTGTGTGTGTGTGTGTGTGTGTGTGTGTGTGTGTGTGTGTGTGTGTGTGTGTCCGTTGCAATTTATTCTATTTGATACATTTTCCTTTTGAAAGACTAAAATAAAAGAAAAATATCCATTCAAAGCAGAACACTGAGTGAATATACATGTCTCTCTCTCTCTCTCTCTCTCTCTCTCTCTCTCTCTCTCTCTCTCTCTCTCTCCTCTCTCTCTCTCTCTCTCGTTAATCTTTCTATATTTTAATTTTTTCTTCCATCCCTTTCATCTTCCTTCTCCTCCTCCTCCTCCTTACCTGACCTTCCTCTCTCCTCTCCCTGACCACCTGGCTTGGGGTCGCTGCAAGGGTCAAGGGAATGGCACGGATGACCTGTTGTCTAGCCAGTGACCTGATCTCCACCGACACGTTGGCTCTGACCCCGACCTGACCTTGGCTCGGGTCACTCACGGAAAAGGTCAACTCCAGCCTGGAATATAAAGGTTAGGAAGAGTGTTAGCGTGAGGTTAAGATTGTTATTGGTATTACTTCTACTATTACTACTACTTACTACTACTACTACTACTACTACTACTACTACTACTACTACTACCTGTCCGTGTTGGTGCCAGGGTGGAGTGCCAGGTTTCCGGTGGCCTGACTGAGTGCCACGAGGGGGTGCGGCTCCCCTCTCCACTTGTACGTCTTGGAGGACTGATCACCTTCGTCAGGATCCTCCACGAACACACGACCCAACGGCACCACCTCACTCTGGGGCTGAGGAGGAGGAGGAGGAGGAGGAGGAGGAAGGAGAGATTGTGACAGAAAGAAAGATATTAGAAATTCTTAATATATAATCACTCTTACCAATTCTCTCTCTCTCTCTCTCTCTCTCTCTCTCTCTCTCTCTCTCTCTCTCTCTCTCTCTCTCTCTCTCTCTCTCTCTCTCTCTCTCTCCATTAACCACGGTAGGGTAAGAAGGTGCTAAATGCCGCATTAGTTTCACAGTTTTATGTCTCACTTAATTAGACTAAAGAGCTAATGATAGGACGGTAATTAGGTGTGTGTGTGTGTGTGTGTGTGTGTGTGTGTGTGTGTGTGTGTGTGTGTGTGTGTGTGTGTGTGTGTGTGTGTGTGTGTGTGGAACAATGAATGGTTTGGCATAAATATAACAATTAATATAAGTAAAGGGAAAAAGAAAAATTGTTATATATGGAGATAATAATTTGTCTTCTTAATTACTACTTCTATTTATCATTATTATTATTACTATTATTATTATTATCATCAAATTCATTATTATTATTATTTTGGCGTTAGTCTTTGCATCTAAAATTATATTCATTGTTATTCAGCATATTTTCTCCCTCACACACACACACACACACACACCCAAACACATCCACACACACACCCCACAACACACACACTAACATTTATTTTATTTATTTATTTATATATATACCTGCAGAACCCAGACAGTGAGGCGTCGTGCAGCGGGTGCCATGGGGTTGTCGTTCTGGTCTGTGACGTGAACTGTGAGTGTGACGGTGGCGGAGAGGAAGCCGGCGTCACCCACCACCAGGGGCACGAGGAGGGCGGGCGTCACCTCTCTGTCCAAGGGCATGCGTGTGGTGATGATGCCCTCGCCCCTCCCTGCGTCGCCTTCTGCAGGAGGAGGAGGAGGAGGAGGAGGAGGAGGAGGAGGAGGAGGAGGAAGAGGTCATGTTCGTGGTGAATTTTTTTTTTAGATTCTATTTATGGTTTTGACGGAAAGTTCATGTTTGGTTTTTTTTGCTACTATTCATCTACTTATATATATTCTAATTTATTTATCACTATTTTATTTTCTTTACTAATATCAATGTTCCTCTTTTAATACTTCTCTTTCTCCTCTCTCCTTTCCTTTCCTCTCCTCTCCTCCACCACCTCCTTCCATCAACACCCGGTCAGGTCAGCCTCACATCCTTACCTCTATTAAAGGTGACCTCTATAGCATCCTTCACCTCCCTCGGGGCTCTGGAATCAAGGTGGAGGGTGAAGGGGGGTCCATGGCCTTCCCCCCACACATCGCGGTCCCCAAGACGTACCCGCGCTACCTCCCTCGGCCCGACGTTTTCTGCTATCTTCACCCACCGAGGATTCGCCAAGTAAGGTGGATTGTCGTTCACATCTGTTACGTTTACCTGGATGGAGTAATAATAATAATAATAATAATAATAATAATAATAATAATAATAATAATAATAATAATAATAATAATAATAATGATAATAATAATGATAAAATAGTCTGGAAAAATGGAGTGTAGGATGGAAAGAGAGAGGAAAAGTGAGGCAGAGAGAGGAAAATGTAGCAGACTGGAATGTTATGGAAAAAAGTGTTGGCAGGGAAAAAAAAGTGATGATTTTATGCATTTCTTTTTTACATATATAGGTTTGTGCAGCGATGGATGAGTATTTAAGACGGATGGCTGCACTCACACACACACACACACACACACACACACACACACACACACACACACACACACACACACACACACGAGATAAAAACAATAATAAAAAACAAAAACAAGTGAATTCTATGACATACATACACACATAAGCAATAAAAAAACATCAACAACAACAACAACTACAACTATAACTTCCTTCCTCACCAGTAGAGTAGCAGTAGCAGTCCTCGGTGGTGTGCCTCTATCCACGGCCTCGATCAGTACCTTATGTTTGTCACTCGTTTCCCGGTCTAGTTCCCTCGCCAGCTGCACCACGCCCGCCTCACTCACGCTAAACAATCCCCTAGGGTCGGTATTGGGTGCTATAGCGTAGTCTACCCTCCCATCGCCACCCTGGAGTGAAAGAAAACGAAGGTAGTGCTTGAATCTATAAGGTGAAAAGACCCTCTGAGAATTTGAAAAGGTTGTTAGTAAATATATATAGGTGAATAATTGGTTTTTTTTCTTCTCTCTCTCTCTCTCTCTCTCTGACTTATTATTATTGTTTTTCTTTCTGTATCATTGTTTATATCTATCACAAAGAAACATATCTCCTCCTCCTCCTCCTCCTCCTCCTGCTCCTTCACTTCTTTTTATCCTTCTAGTAATGCCAATTAAAATAAACTAATCCAATTTAAACATCATAACACCAGGAGGGACCAGGTGTGTACAGGTATAAAAAGGGTTCAAATCTAGGTATAAGCCGTTAATTAAGACAGGTAAGAGTTGTGTGGGGCAGGTAACAAGGTCCAATTAGGAGGAGATAAGCACTTGAAACTCTAACAAGGTGTGTGGGTGGTTGTGTTGCTCTAGTATTGGTCGTCTTACAACCCTAACTATAACCCTAACTGTATGGCAATGATGAATTAAATAACTACAAGGATATTATTAACTAACCTAACCTAACCTTGCCTTGCCTTGCCTTGCCTTGCCTTGCCTTGCCTAACCTAATAACCTAACTTAACTTAACTTAACCTAACCCTAAACTAACCTAACATAATCTAACACTTACAAAGGAGAGAGAGTATGAGAAAGAAGGAAGATTGGCGTGATAATAATAGTAATAAAGATAACTGATAAAGGAGGAGGTGAGATAAAGGGTAAGAAAAAAAAGGATAAAGATAATGTATAAGATAATAAATAATGATAATGTGACCATAATAGGAAAGTTATTAAGGAAAATGAAGGACAATAAGGAGGGAAAAAACGTGTTGGATTTTGTGATAATGGATGAATATTTTTGTGAAAGATGAAATTCGAGACAAAAAGAAAAAATAATGAGGATGTTGAAGACAGAAATAACGACCTAAACAAGAAAAAGTATTGTTGAAAATGATGCCAATAAAAATAAATAAATAAATAAAAATAGATGAATTCC
>JAPQNM010000015.1:3144223-3164223 GCA_029783475.1 Metacarcinus magister | reverse complement strand
CTTGTTGAAAGAATGAGATCAAGGGTATTTAAGTCTCGCGTCGGTTCGTGAACGTGTTGATGTAATTCGCTCTCTAATAAGTTCGTGTACAGGTCGTGTCCTGTATGAGATCGTAACGGATTTCCCCATCTCGTTACTGGCAAATTAAAATCACCCATAATAATTGTCTCGCATTGACTAATTGTTTCGGAGATTGAGGAGGAGGAGGAGGAGGAGGAGGAGGAGGAGGAGGGAGGAGGAGGAGGAGGAGGAGGAGGAGGAGGAGGAGGGAGATAAATGAGAGGAGGGAAGGAAGAGGAAGGATAAAAAAAAATGTGAAATAGGGAAATTAAGGAAGATTGATTTGAAGTCTTTGTGAGAGAGAGAGAGAGAGAGAGAGAGAGAGAGAGAGAGAGAGAGAGAGAGAGAGAGAGAGAGAGAGAGAGAGAGAGAGAGAGAGAGAGAGAGAGAGAGAGAGCATAAACTAAAAAATAAACAGAAAATAAACAGAAATAACTACTGTCATCTTTAAAAAATAAAATAAAACAAGATAATAATAATAATAATAAAAAAAACTAACCTAACCTAACCTATAAAATACTAACTTAACCTAACTTAACTTAACTTAACTTAACTTAACCTAACCTAACCTTCCTAACCTAACCTAACTGACCCTAAATGCGAACTGGTTATGAAGATCTTGGTCCACAACGCCAAGCTCCCCCAAAGGCTCGTCTGGGGTGAGCTGTTCCCCCGCCGCCAGCACCCACTCCTGCTGGGGGAACCTTGGGGGGGTGTCATTCACATCCTCCACCTCCACCAACACTGTCCCTGTACCTGTAGAAAGGGGAGAGAAAGGGGTGAGGAGTGAGAGAAATGGGTGAAGGGTGAAAAAAGGGGTGAAGGGGTAAGAAAAATGGGTGAGGGGTGAAAAAAGGGTTAAGGGATAAGAAAAAGGGTGACAGGTAAGGGGTGAGAAGGTTTAAGTAAGGGGAGAGGTGTGAGGAAAAGGGTGATAGGTAAGATAGAGGGGTGAGGGTAAGGGGTGAAGGTTGATGGATTGAAGGAAAAGGGTGACAGGAGTGTATAAAAAGAGAATTAAAGGGGAAATGAGAGAGAGAGAGAGAGAGAGAGAGAGAGAGAGAGAGAGAGAGAGAGAGAGAGAGAGAGAGAGAGAGAGAGAGAGAGAGAGAGAGAGAGAGCATAATGTAGTGAGGGAGGGGAGGGGTGAGAGGAGGCATTGAGAGAGAGGAGAGAGTTAAGGAAAGGCGGGAGGAGGAGGAGGAGGAGGAGGAGGAGGAGGAGGAGGAGGAGGAGGAGGAGGAGAGGAGGAGGAGGAGGAGGAGGAGGAGGAGGAGGAGGAAGGATGAGAGGAATAAGGGGGATTGCATGATAAATGAGGAAGAGTGATGAGGGGGATAAGGGGAGAAGGAAGAGAGAGAGAGAGAGAGAGAGAGAGAGAGAGAGAGAGAGAGAGAGAGAGAGAGAGAGAGAGAGAGAGAGAGAGAGAGAGAGAGAGAGAGAGAGAGAGAGAGAGAATAAGAGAAATCACAAATAGACACAAAATAAAAGAGTTCCATCTCTCTACCCAACCCCCCTCCCTCTCTCTCTCTCTCTTTAACCCACCTTTCAACCCTCCACCATCTGTCGCCACCACCTGAATTGCGTAGAGGTGGGCCTTCTCCCGGTCCAGACAACAGATAGAGGTGGTGATGACTCCAAGCTGTCCGTCCACTGTGAATATTGGGCGCCCTGTCTCCTCATCTATAACGTTCTTCTCGAGTGAGTAAACAAGACGGGCGTTGGTGCCTTCGTTCGGGTCATCATGATCTGTTGCCGTGACCTGAGTGACCTTTGTACCTGTGGATGGATGTGGAAAGGTGTTTAATGTACCTGGTTTTTATTATTATAGGTTATACAGGTGAGTTTGTGTTGTTTATATATATATTTATATTGGGTTTTGGGTGTTTAGAAATACCTGAGTGACCTTTCTACCTGTGGATGGGCGTGGAAAGGTGTTTAATGTACTATCGCCTCCACTGCTTCCTGGACACCCAAGGCAAAAAGGGTCAATTCCTTAATCCAGGTATAAGTATAAGTACTGCCAAATTATGTATAGTATATTTCAGGTGTTAATATACCTGGTCTGGGTGTGGTTAGCTAATTGGGTTGAGAATATATAAACTAGTATCTGTTTTTGTAGTGTTATACCAAGCTAAATGAACACCTGCACACCTGTTTGTAGAAGGGCAAGGTGTGAGAGTTCCTGGTGGTGTGTCTCATTATACCTGTAACCTTTGTACCTGTTACGAGGCTTACCTGAGGTTGGAAAAAATCTGAGGCTAAACTCGTAACCTGGAAGACTGCAACACAATTTTTCATACCAGTTCCTCCCTCCCTCCCTCACTCCTCCTCCCTCCTTCCCTCCCTTCTCTCTTCATCACTTGCCTCCTCCTCCTCCTCCTCCTGCTTCCTCGCTGTCCAGGTGATTCTTCATGAGATAATAAAGACTAGAAACTTATTTTGTGAAAGGTGATTAAAGAGGTGAAATTCTCTCTCTCTCTCTCTCTCTCTCTCTCTCTCTCTCTCTCTCTCTCTCTCTCTCTCTCTCTCTCTCTCTCTCCTTTACACGTCTTGCAAACACACTTTTTACACTTGAGACTCGTCCATTTCAACTTGGCACAACGTCTACATCTGTTATTCTTGTGTACGTAATGTTTGCGGTAAGATAATTAACTAAACTTTCATGAACGATTGTAAAGAAAAAAAAAAATATAGAACTACTTTTACTTATGGTCAGAAAATAAAAAAACAAAACACGTACATGAAAAAAGATAATAATTAATTACTCTTCATTCATAAACAAATAAAAAAAATATATATATAAACAAACATAACTACTTTCACTTATGCTCGGAGAAAAAGAAAAAAAAAGCTAAACAGAAAGAAAAAAAACAAAGATAAAGAAAAAAAAAGAATAACACTCTTTTACATATTGAATTCTACCTCTCAAAAAAACAAAAAAAACATGTAATCATTTGCAATTCCAATTCCTTGCACTCTTTGGTATATTTTGAAATACTTTTTTTATTTTTACCCACAACACACTTTTCGAAAACTTCAATCAACAGGAAATAGCGAGTAAATATATTCTTTTATTTCCACACGACATTAGTGAGAGAGAGAGAGAGAGAGAGAGAGAGAGAGAGAGAGAGAGAGAGAGAGAGAGAGAGAGAGAGAGAGAGAGAGAGAGAGAGAGAGAGAGAGAGAGAGAGAGAGAGAGAGAGAGAGAGAGGTAACAAAGCAAGAATGTACTACTGTAGAATTTACATAAAAGAAGGAATTTATAGCTTGCAAAAATGTCGAGAGAGAGAGAGAGAGAAAGAGAGAGAGAGAGAGAGAGAGAGAGAGAGAGAGAGAGAGAGAGAGAGAGAGAGAGAGAGAGAGAGAGAGAGGAAAAGGAGGAGGAGTGATTGTATAAAAAGTGTTGAAAATGTATTGGTTTTGCTCGTTTTTTATTTGCAATTTTGTGTTCAATTTTCTTCTCTCTCACTATCTCTATCTCCATCTCTCTTTGTACTTTTTTGAAATACCATTGTGGACAAAGAGAGAGAGAGAGAGAGAGAGAGAGAGAGAGAGAGAGAGAGAGAGAGAGAGAGAGAGAGAGAGAGAGAGAGAGAGAGAGAGAGAGAGAGAGAGAGAGAGAGAGAGAGAGAGAGAGTGTTGAAGTTATGAATTGCAAATTAAATCATGAAACTTTTTAAATAAAACATAAAAAAAAAGACAAAAACGAGGCGTCAAAATGCAGACGAAACAGAATGTCCAACTTAAAGACCGTGTGTGTGTGTGTGTGTGTGTGTGTGTGTGTGTGTGTGTGTGTGTGTGTGTGTGTGTGTGTGTGTGAGAGAGAGAAAACAAAAGAATTAAAGGAATATTATATGACGTATGTGTGTAAAAAAAAGAAAAAGAAAAAGAAAGAAAGAAAGAAAACAATGAATCAATGAAATAATAATAAATAAATAAATAAATAAATAAATAATCTACAATCTATACAAACTTATAAACAAACAAACAAAAATATATAAACATTACCTTTAATAAAACAAAAACAAAAACAAACAGATAAAGACAGACACAAAGACACATAAATAAACAGACAGACACAGACAAACAGACAATCATTAAAACATTCACACACACACACACACACACACACACACACACACACACACAGATTTCATTATTACAAAAAATCCACAATTATCTTTCTTGCATTATACAGGTAGGATAACCAATTAGCAAGCCAGGTGAGCGAGGAGCATTAGAGGCAGGTAAGCTTGGCGTTCTCATCAATTATCCAATCAGATCGAAGCTTAAGCCCATTTAGCATGATGATTGGCTGAGGTTTGGAGGCGCATACACATACATACATACATACATACATACATACATACATACATACACACACACACACAGGTAGATTTTCAGATGTAAATTCTTTCTAAACTTACTTATATGTGACGTGATTTGCTCTCTCTCTCTCTCTCAACTAAACTTCCTTTCTTCTTCTCTCTTTCCTTCCCTCCTCTTCCTTACCTTTTCCCCTTCCTCTCTTCTCTTTCTCTTTCCTTTCCTTACTTTTATTTTCCTCAGTCGAAAATAAATGCGTCGGTTTGACTTTACATTCCTTCCTTACAGAGTTTCAAGACTTAAATGACAAGGTAGAAAGTCAAGGTGTTCCAAGCTCTCATTTACATACATACACTCTTTTTGTTCTCTCGTTCTCTCTCTCTCTCTCTCTCTCACTTTCTCTATTAAAGATATATTAAAAGAGAGAGAGAGAGAGAGAGAGAGAGAGAGAGAGAGAGAGAGAGAGAGAGAGAGAGAGAGAGAGAGAGAAAAAAAAATATATAGAGATTTCCTGGATAGAAGACAAGGAACAGGAAAATCCACTTTGACTCCTGACCCTCGGGAGTTTCAACATCATTTCTCCTCCACTTAAACCTTCCAAATCCCGTTTTCTATAACTAATCTTATGCGGCGAAGAAACTAGATTTTTTTTACATTACGAGGCAGTCCCTGATGGAGGCTAAGTACAGGAAGAGGAGGAGGAGGAGGAGGAGGAGGAGGAGGAGGAGGAGGAGGAGGAGGAGGAGGAGGAGGAGGAGGGAAAGAGGATAAAAGGAAGGAAGTAGGGTTGAGGAGGGACTAAACTAAATGTGTTTGGGATTTTACTTTTGTTGAGAAAAGTTGTATTTTTTGAGGAATAACGTTTCATCTCTCTCTCTCTCTCTCTCTCTCTCTCTCTCTCTCTCTCTCTCTCTCTCTCTCTCTCTCTCTCTCTTTTGATGGATTATAAGTATATTGGATTTTCTCACTTTTATCTTCGTTTTCCTCGTCAGCGTAAAATCAAAGAGAGAGAGAGAGAGAGAGAGAGAGAGAGAGAGAGAGAGAGAGAGAGAGAGAGAGAGAGAGAGAGAGAGAGAGAGAGAGAGAGAGAGAGAGAGAGAATAAAAAAAAAATAGCATCTACAAATCAAACGTTGCAAATAAAATACTGAATTCTACTCCTTTTCTCTTTATTTAATCAACTCGTTCTATTTCTGCATCCATGTCCGATAGGTGAGAGAGAGAGAGAGAGAGAGAGAGAGAGAGAGAGAGAGAGAGAGAGAGAGAGAGAGAGAGAGAGAGAGAGAGAGAGAGAGAGAGAGAGAGAGAGAGAGTAATCCCTTGTTTCCCTACATGTTTATAGTTGTATTTACGTTTCCTTGTGTGTATTTAGTGTAGTTTCCCCTTTTTTCCCTCAATATATGTACGTATTTAAATGTAAAGGAGTATTGTAAGAGTTTATCCTTAATAGAAACCCATTTTAAAGTCTCGCTCGTCTATTTTCTTTCAATCGGATTCCATTTTCTCCAATTTATATACGTGTAGGAGGAGTAAGTATTAAAATTCCTTTCAAACAAACAAATATAAAAATAGATAAACTCAATTTCCTCCATTTTCTCTCCAGCCAATTGTATGAATGGAGAGAAATGGATAAATAATGATTCTACAGCAATTTCGTTTGATTTGAACTGTAGAAAATGGAGACAAATAAGGAAATACAATGAAAAATGGGATTGATTGATTGATTGAACTTGAAGTGAGGCGACAAGAGTAATAAATGAAATAAAAATAATAAATAAAACTCACTATTTTGAATGTTTGTATCTATGAACGATAATAACATCTACTTAACTAACACTTTCAATACAACTCTTACTGATAAAACACTCACGTCTCCATTATATAAAGTATACATAAATAACCAACAAATATCCTTATGAATGAACAATAAACTTAAGTGCCGCGTTTCAACAACAAAAAAACACAACTTATCCTTACAGCGAGCAGGTGCGACTACTAATTAATTAAAACACACACACCTGTAGAGCCTCCCAGGTGAGCGTACGTACCTGGCCTCAGACACATAACAAAAACATCGCTATATTTATTAATCATCATTCAATTAACATTTCACGTCAATTGTCTGCATGGAGGTAAGGTTTCCAGCATCAAAGTGACTGTTCGAGAATAATTAAATGATTTTGGAAATGTTTTGAAATAATTGTAACGCGCTGTTTTGAGAGGAAAGCGTTTGTGTGTGTCCTTGTTCATCGTTCAGTAAGTAAGTTTCCCTGTTGCGCTATTTACCTTGGGAGAGTTAGCGACTGAGTGGAAGTGATCGGTTGTATTTTTCAGCACGTGTTTTAGTTTGTGTTTAAAATGTTTGAGGTGAATTTTATATGATGGTAGAGTGTGTGTTGAAGAGTTAGTGTTGCTTTAGGTTGTTTCACTTTGAGTTAAGCGACGATGGATTCAGAGTTTCTAGGTTTTGTTTTGATATTAAGATGATGGATAAATTGTAACGTTATTCAAGCTGTTATTATTATTGTTGTAGTTGTTCAAAGTCCTCTTACTATTCTCTCTACTGCTGTTACTACTGATACTATTACTTCTACTATTACTAATGATGCTCTCCTTTCCCTATCTCCCCTCCACTTACTACTACTACTACTACTACTACTACTACTACTACTACTACTACTACTACTACTACTACTACTACTATACTACTACTCCGCAACACAACAAGGAGTCAAAACACAATCCAGTGACCGTCATTCCTTCCCAAACAACACAAAGATCACACCATCAACCACCACCACCAAGCAACACAACAGGACGTAAACAACACCTGCGCCACCACCACGAACACAACACAAGCGAACCACACAACACAACACCATTACCACCACCACCACCACCACCACGAACACAACACAACACCACCACTATCACCACCAGATGTATAACTGACAGATGTGGTTTTGCGAATTGAAGCAGACATGATGTGTGTATATATGTGTGTGTGTGTGTGTGTGTGTGTGTGTGTGTGTGTGTGTGTGTGTAAAAGAGTATGTGTATCTGTTTGTATACCTCCTGGTACACACACACACCACACCACACACACACACACACACACACACACACCTCACATAGTTAATTAGAAGAACAGGAAGGTAATCATATGTTGTAACTATACGGGATAGAAATCCCTGTATTAGTTAACAACATATGATTTTATTTCTCTATTTAAACCATTATCTTTCCTATTAAACATTTCCCTTAAATAAAACAGACAATTACACTTAACAACAGGTGAAAAAATGAAACTAATTTACCTTATCCAAACCTTACAAACAATTAGCAGGTAGAAACAGTACAATTACGATACAGGTAATGAAGTCACGACCAAGGAATTACATAACTCTCCCTCTCTCTCTCTCTCTCTCTCTCTCTCTCTCTCTCTCTCTCTCTCCCTCTCTCTCTCTCTCTCTCTCTCTCTTTACCTGGTGGAATGCAAGGTAACATCGGCGTGTCTCACTTTTCAGATTAATTAATTACGAACACTCATTTAATCTTTTTTTATAATAATAATAATAATAATAATACCTTCAATAATTACAAACCATTATCGACAACGCCACCACCATACCTTTGATCTATATTATTTAAGCCTAATTATCACGTTATTATAATCATCATCATTATTATTATTATTATTATCATTATTACTATTAACCATTTGTTTTTATAATATATTTTGTGTTAACCCATAAATTTTTGACTTTTTACATTAAGAAACTATACATATCAATATTAATATCAATTTTTGTTTATAAGTTATACTCCTCCTCCTCTTCTTTCCCTTCCTCCTCCTCCTCCTCCACTTTCCTTTCCCGTGCACGCAATCATCTTCCTTCTCGTTTCTCTTTCCCTCTCCCCTTTCATCATTCAACCTCTCATCCTTCATTCTATTCCTCCCTTTCCTGCTTTTCACATTATTCCTCCTCCTCCTCCTCCTCCTCCTCCTATTCATTGTCGCAGGAAATTAATGGCTAAACAAACACAGAATTACAAACCATCTGGCAAGTGGAAACATAACTACTGTGTGTGTGTGTGTGTGTGTGTGTGTGTGTGTAAACTTTCTTCACAAAACCATACTAGCCACATCTAACATTTATATAATCACTCTTTACCCCCCAAACCTAACCTAAACCAAACCTAACCTAACCTAAACCTAACCTAACAATACCTAACCTAACCTAACCTAACCTAACCTAACCTAACCTAACCTAACCTAACCTAACCCAACCCAACCTAACTTCAACCTAACCTAAAGCCTTAAACACTGCCTCACCTGTCTCCAATTAACACTACACTTCTACTAACACAAACTACAAACTACAAACTACCTGGGTTTATACAATTGTTCTCAGGTAAACTTTAATTGCATGGACTCTAAACAAAAGTAAGGTAAACAGAGGAAAGGTAAACAGAGGAAAGGTAAACAGAGGAAAGATAAACAAGATACTGAAATACTTGTCTTCTATTGATTAGCAAAGATATAAAAAAAAGTTAGGAGAAGGAGGAGGAGGAGGAGGAGGAGGAGGAGGAGGAGGAGGACGAGAAGTTGGTGGAAGAGGAGGAAGGGAAGACTTACACAGAATAACAATAGAGTAAGAGAGAGAGAGAGAGAGAGAGAGAGAGAGAGAGAGAGAGAGAGAGAGAGAGAGAGAGAGAGAGAGAGAGAGAGAGAGAGAATAGCTTTATATAAATCAAATAACCTTTCCTATATTTTCTTATATCTATTTTTTTTAGACTTTTTCAATTACTTCCGTTTTTTCATTTTTTTTTTCAAACTAATATTTTTTTCCTTCCATTATTTTTCTTCTAGTTGGCTGTTAAAAAGTTACGTCCCGTTTTCTGTTTCTCACATGTCAAGCGCAAGGGAGAGAAGAAAAGTTACCACGGAAACTAAGGTAAAGAGAGAGAGAGAGAGAGAGAGAGAGAGAGAGAGAGAGAGAGAGAGAGAGAGAGAGAGAGAGAGAGAGAGAGAGAGAGAGAGAGAGAGAGAGAGACGGAGGGAAAAACAATTAAAGGACTTCCTCAGACATCTTTTTAAAAACCTGACCTTGTACACTCCTCCTCCTCCTCCTTATTTTTATCATTAATATTTATTTTTATCATTAATATTTATTTTTATCATTAATATTTATTTTTATCATTAATATTTATTTTTATCATTAATATTTATTTTTATCATTAATATTTATTTTTATCATTAATATATATTTTTATCATTAATATATAATTTTATCATTAATATTTATTTTTATCATTAATATTTATTTTTATCATTATTATTTATTTTTATCATTAATATTTATTTTTATCATTAATATATATTTTTATCATTAATATTTATTTTTATCATTAATATTTATTTTTATCATTAATATTTATTTTTATCATTAATATTTATTATTATAATTATTAATATTTATTTACTCAGACAGCAACACTTCCTTAACATGTATTATTATTAATTTCAAAACCTTTAACTTCAATATAAGTTTTCGTGGATTTGTGATGAAAATGGATTCGTGAAATTTTTGGCCCGAAGATTTCCACCAGAATTTGAGTCCAAAATAGTTTAGTCATTTTACAAGTAAAGTATTAGTCCTACAACAAAGATGTATAGAAACAAAGTTGTTCAGCTTGACAAGTTCTATCTGATGGTGTCATCCGTTTGTAAATTACTCTTTTGGTTTAGGAGAAAAATGTAATTAAGTAGAAGTTTCGTGTAAAATACAAATATATCAATATCTCCATTACTTACATTCCAATTACATTCTAGTAAAGCTCAAAGGAACGGGCGTCTCCTGCTCTATATTTACTATTACGTATGTTTTTTACGTAAACCTCATACTTTTCGAGTTATTTTGAAAAACATGATTTCATGAAAAAAATCTAAGGTGACACCCTTGAAAATTTCGTGAAAAATTTCCAGACCTCAGAATTTCATGAAAATTTGTACCTAAAGGTTTTCAGTCAAACTGAACACAAATCTGGACTCAGTTTCATCATTACTATAATATTAAACACTATATACGCATGTGTGATACGCCTAAAACTATTTATTCTCTCTATTTATCTCTCTATCTCTATGGCGCTCTCTCTCTCTCCCTCTCTCCAAACTCCTATAGCAAAATCATAATATTCTCCCCCTCCCCCTCCCCCTCCTCCTCTGTGTCTTCCTTCTTAAGTAGTCTTCAGTGGACCAATTAGCGCCAGTATTTATTTTTATCATTAATATTTATTTTTATCATTAATATTTATTTTTATCATTAATATTTATTTTATCATTAATATTTATTTTTATCATTAATATTTATTTTTATCATTAATATATATTTTTATCATTAATATATATTTTTATCATTAATATTTATTTTTATCATTAATATTTATTTTTATCATTAATATTTATTTTTATCATTAATATTTATTTTTATCATTAATATATATTTTTATCATTAATATATATTTTTATCATTAATATATATTTTTATCATTAATATATATTTTTATCATTAATATTTATTTTTATCATTATATTTATTTTTATCATTAATATTATTTTTATCATTAATATATATTTTTATCATTAATATATATTTTTATCATTAATATATATTTTTATCACTAATATTTATTTTTATCATTAATATATATTTTTATCATTAATATTTATTTTTATCATTAATATATATTTTTATCATTAGTATTTATTTTTATCATTAATATTTATTTTTATCATTAATATATATTTTTATTATTAATATTTATTTTTATCATTAATATATATTTTTATCATTAATATATATTTTTATCATTAATATTTATTTTTATCATTAATATTTATTTTCATCATTAATATTCATTTTTATCATTAATATTCATTTTTATCATTAATATTATTTTTATCATTAATATATATTTTTATCATTAATATATATTTTTATCATTATTATTTATTTTTATCATTAATATTTATTTTTATCATTAATATATATTTTTATCATTAATATATATTTTTATCATTAATATTTATTTTTATCATTAATATATATTTTTATCATTAATATATATTTTTATCATTAATATTTATTTTATCATTAATATTTATTTTTATCATTAATATTTATTTTTATCATTAATATATATTTTTATCATTAATATATATTTTATCATTAATATATATTTTTATCATTAATATATATTTTTATCATTAATATATATTTTTATCATTAATATTTATTTTATCATTAATATTTATTTTAATCATTAATATTTATTTTTATCATTAATATATATTTTTATCATTAATATATATTTTATCATTAATATATATTTTTATCACTACTATTTATTTTTATCATTAATATATATTTTTAGCATTAATATTTATTTTTATCATTAATATTTATTTTTATCATTAATATATATTTTTATCATTAATATATATTTTTATCATTAATATTTATTTTTATCATTATTACTTATTTTTATCATTAATATATATTTTTATCATTAATATATATTTTTATCATTAATATATATTTTTATCATTAATATTTATTTTTATCATTAATATTATTTTTATCATTAATATATATTTTTATCATTAATATTATTTTTATCATTAATATTTATTTTTATCCTTAATATTTATTTTTATCATTAATATATATTTTTCATCATTAATATATATTTTTATCATTAATATTTATTTTTATCATTAATATATATTTTTATCATTAATATATATTTTTATCATTAATATTTATTTTCATCATTAATATTTATTTTTATCATTAATATATATTTTTATCATTAATATATATTTTTATCATTAATATATATTTTTATCATTAATATATATTTTTATCATTAATATTTATTTTTATCATTAATATTTATTTTTATCATTATTATTTATTTTTATCATTAATATTTATTTTTATCATTAATATTTATTTTTATCATTAATATATATTTTTATCATTAATATATATTTTTATCATTAATATATATTTTTATCACTAATATTTATTTTATCATTAATATATATTTTTAGCATTAATATTTATTTTTATCATTAATATTTATTTTTTATCATTAATATATATTTTTATCATTAGTATTTATTTTTATCATTAATATTTATTTTTATCATTAATATATATTTTATTATTAATATTTATTTTATCATTAATATATATTTTTATCATTAAATATATTTTTATCATTATTATTATTTTTATCATTAATATTTATTTTTATCATTAATATTTATTTTCATCATTAATATTAATTTTATCATTAATATTCATTTTTATCATTAATATATTTTTATCATTAATATATATTTTTATCATTAATATATATTTTTATCATTAATATATATTTTTATCATTATTATTTATTTTTATCATTATTATTTATTTTTATCATTAATATTATTTTTATCATTAATATTTATTTTTATCATTAATATATATTTTTATCATTAATATATATTTTTATCATTATTATTTATTTTTATCATTAATATTTATTTTTATCATTAATATTTATTTTCATCATTAATATTAATTTTTATCATTAATATTCATTTTTATCATTAATATTTATTTTTATCATTAATATATATTTTTATCATTAATATATATTTTTATCATTAATATATATTTTTATCATTATTATTTATTTTTATCATTATTATTTATTTTTATCATTAATATTTATTTTTATCATTAATATTTATTTTTATCATTAATATACATTTTTATCATTAATATATATTTTCATCACTAATATTTATTTTTATCATTAATATATATTTTTAGCATTAATATTTATTTTTATCATTAATATTTATTTTTTATCATTAATATATATTTTTATCATTAATATATATTTTTATCATTAATATTTATTTTTATCATTATTACTTATTTTTATAATTAATATATATTTTATCATTAATATATATTTTTATCATTAATATATATTTTTATCATTAATATTTATTTTTATCATTATTATTTATTTTTATCATTAATATATATTTTTATCATTAATATTTATTTTTATCATTAATATATATTTTTATCATTAATATATATTTTTATCATTAATATATATTTTTATCATTAATATATATTTTTATCATTAATATTATTTTTATCATTATTATTTATTTTTATCATTAATATATATTTTTATCATTAATATATATTTTTATCATTAATATATATTTTTATCATTAATATTTATTTTTATCATTATTATTTATTTTTATCATTAATATATATTTTTATCATTAATATTTATTTTTATCATTAATACTTATTTTTATCATTAATATATATTTTTATCATTAATATTTATTTTTATCATTAATATTTATTTTTATCATTAATATTTATTTTTTATCATTAATATATATTTTTATCATTAATATATATTTTTATCATTAATATATATTTTTATCATTAATATATATTTTTATCATTATTATTTATTTTTATCATTAATATTTATTTTTATCATTAATATATATTTTTATCATTAATATTTATTTTTATCATTAATATTTATTTTTATCATTAATATATATTTTTATCATTATTTATTTTTATCATTAAAATTTATTTTTATTATTAATATATATTTTTATCATTAATATATATTTTTATCATTAATATATATTTTTATCATTAATATATATTTTATCATTAATATATATTTTTATCATTAATATATATTTTTATCATTAATATTTATTTTTATCATTATTATTTATTTTTATCATTAATATATATTTTTATCATTAATATTTATTTTTATCATTAATACTTATTTTTATCATTAATATATATTTTTATCATTAATATTTATTTTTATCATTAATATTTATTTTTATTATTAATATTTATTTTTATCATTAATATTTATTTTTATCATTAATATATATTTTTATCATTAATATATATTTTTATCATTAATATATATTTTTATCATTAATATATATTTTTATCATTAATATATATTTTTATCATTAATATATATTTTTATCATTAATATTTATTTTTATCATTATTATTTATTTTTATCATTAATATTTATTTTTATCATTAATATATATTTTCATCATTAATATATATTTTTATCATTAATATATATTTTTATCATTAATATATATTTTTATCATTAATATTTATTTTTATCATTATTATTTATTTTTATCATTAATATATATTTTTATCATTAATATTTATTTTTATCATTAATACTTATTTTTATCATTAATATATATTTTTATCATTAATATATATTTTTATCATTATTATTTATTTTTATCATTAATATATATTTTTATCATTAATATATATTTTTATCATTAATATATATTTTTATCATTAATATATATTTTTATCATTAATATATATTTTTATCATTATTAATAATTTTTATCATTAATATTTATTTTTATCATTAATATTTATTTTTATCATTAATATATATTTTTATCATTAATATATATTTTTATCATTAATATTTATTTTTATCATTAATATTTATTTTTATCATTAATATTTATTTTTATCATTAATATTAATTTTTATCATTAATATTTATTTTTATCATTAATATTTATTTTTATCATTAATATATATTTTCATCATTAATATATATTTTTATCATTAATATATATTTTTATCATTAATATATATTTTTATCATTAATATTTATTTTTATCATTATTATTTATTTTTATCATTAATATATATTTTTATCATTAATATTTATTTTTATCATTAATACTTATTTTTATCATTAATATATATTTTTATCATTAATATATATTTTTATCATTAATATTTATTTTCATCATTAATATTTATTTTTATCATTAATATTAATTTTTATCATTAATATTTATTTTTATCATTAATATTTATTTTTATCATTAATATATATTTTTCATCATTAATATATATTTTTATCATTAATATATATTTTTATCATTAATATATATTTTTATCATTAATATATATTTTTATCATTAATATATATTTTTATCATTAATATTATTTTTATCATTATTATTTATTTTTATCATTAATATATATTTTTATCATTAATATTTATTTTAATCATTAATATATATTTTTATCATTAATATATATTTTTATCATTATTATTTATTTTTATCATTAATATATATTTTTATCATTAATATTTATTTTTATCATTAATACTTATTTTATCATTAATATATATTTTTATCATTAATATATATTTTTATCATTATTATTTATTTTTATCATTAATATATATTTTTATCATTAATATATATTTTTATCATTAATATATATTTTTATCATTAATATATATTTTTATCATTAATATATATTTTTATCATTATTAATTATTTTTATCATTAATATTTATTTTTATCATTAATATTTTTTTTATCATTAATATATATTTTTATCATTAATATATATTTTTATCATTAATATTTATTTTTATCATTAATATTTATTTTTATCATTAATATTTATTTTTATCATTAATATTAATTTTTATCATTAATATTAATTTTTATCATTAATATTTATTTTTATCATTAACATTTATTTTTATCATTAATATATATTTTTATCATTAATATATAATTTTATCATTAATATATATTTTTATCATTAATATATATTTTTATCATTATTATTTATTTTTATCATTAATATTTATTTTTATCATTAATATTTATTTTTATCATTAATATATATTTTTATCATTAATATATATTTTTATCATTAATATATATTTTTATCACTAATATTTATTTTTATCATTAATATATATTTTTAGCATTAATATTTATTTTTATCATTAATATTTATTTTTTATCATTAATATATATTTTTATCATTAATATATATTTTTATCATTATTACTTATTTTTATCATTAATATATATTTTTATCATTAATATATATTTTTATCATTAATATATATTTTTATCATTAATATATATTTTTATCATTAATATATATTTTTATCATTAATATTTATTTTTATCATTATTATTTATTTTTATCATTAATATTTATTTTTATCATTAATATATTTTTTTATCATTAATATATATTTTTATCATTAATATATATTTTTATCATTAATATTTATTTTTATCATTATTTATTTTTATCATTAATATATATTTTTATCATTAATATTTATTTTTATCATTAATACTTATTTTTATCATTAATATATATTTTTATCATTAATATTTATTTTTATCATTAATATTTATTTTTATCATTAATATTTATTTTTATCATTAATATTTATTTTTTATCATTAATATATATTTTTATCATTAATATATATTTTTATCATTAATATTTATTTTTATCATTATTATTTATTTTTATCATTAATATTTATTTTTATCATTAATATTTATTTTTATCATTAATATTTATTTTTATCATTAATATTTATTTTTTATCATTAATATATATTTTTATCATTAATATTTATTTTTATCATTAATATTTATTTTTTATCATTAATATATATTTTTATCATTAATATATTTTTATCATTATTATTTATTTTTATCATTAATATATATTTTTATCATTAATATATATTTTTATCATTAATATTTATTTTTATCATTAATATATATTTTTATCATTAATATTTATTTTTATCATTAAAATTTATTTTTTATCATTAATATATATTTTTATCATTAATATATATTTTTATCATTAATATATATTTTTATCATTAATATTTATTTTTATCATTAATATATATTTTTATCATTAATATATATTTTTATCATTAATATATATTTTTATCATTAATATATATTTTTATCATTAATATTTATTTTTATCATTAATATTTATTTTTATCATTAATATATATTTTTATCATTAATATATATTTTTATCATTAATATATATTTTTATCATTAATATTTATTTTTATCATTAATATTTATTTTTTATCATTAATATATATTTTTATCATTAATATATATTTTTATCATTAGTATTTATTTTTATCATAATTATTTATTTTTATCATTAATATTTATTTTTATCATTAATATTTATTTTTATCATTAATATATATTTTTATCATTAATATATATTTTTATCATTAGTATTTATTTTTATCATTAGTATTTATTTTTATCATTAATATTTATTTTATCATTAATATTTATTTTTATCATTAATATATATTTTTATCATTAATATTTATTTTTATCATTAATATTTATTTTTTATCATTAATATATATTTTTATCATTAATATATATTTTTATCATTAATATATATTTTTATCATTAATATTTATTTTTATCATTAATCTTCATTTTTATCATTAATATTTATTTTTATCATTAATATATATTTTCATCATTAATATATATTTTTATCATTAATATTTATTTTTATCATTAATATATATTTTTATCATTAATATATATTTTTATCATTAATATTTATTTTTATCATTAATATATATTTTTATCATTAATATTTATTTTTATTATTAATATTTATTTTTTATCATTAATATATATTTTTATCATTAATATATATTTTTATCATTAATATATATATTTTTATCATTAATATTTATTTTTATCATTATTATTTATTTTTATCATTAATATTTATTTTTATCATTAATATATATTTTTATCATTAATATATATTTTTATCATTAATATATATTTTTATCATTAATATTTATTTTTATCATTATTATTTATTTTTATCATTAATATTTATTTTTATCATTAATATATATTTTTATCATTAATATATATTTTTATCATTAATATTTATCTTTATCATTAATATATATTTTTATCATTAATATTTATTTTTATCATTAATATTTATTTTTATCATTAATATTTATTTTTATCATTAATATTTATGATTATAATTATTAATATTTATTTACTCAGACAGCAACACTTCCTTAACATGTATTATTATTAATTTCAAAACCTTTGACTTCAATATAAGTTTTCGTGGATTTGTGATGAAAATGGATTCGTGAAATTTTTGGCCCGAAGATTTCCACCAGAATTTGAGTCCAAAATAGTCTAGTCATTTTACAAGTAAAGTATTAGTCCTACAACAAAGATGTATAGAAATAAAGTTGTTCAGCTTGACAAGTTCTATCTGATGGTGTCATCTGTTTGTAAATTACTCTCTTGGTTTAGGAGAAAAATGTAATTAAGTAAAAGTTTCGTGTAAAATACAAATATATCAATATCTCCATTACTTACATTCCAATTACATTCTAGTAAAGCTCAAAGGAACGGGCGTCTCCTGCTCTATATTTACTATTACGTATGTTTTTTACGTAAACCTCATACTTTTCGAGTTATTTTGAAAAACATGATTTCATGAAAAAAATCTAAGGTGACACCCTTGAAAATTTCGTGAAAAATTTCCACACCTCAGAATTTCATGAAAATTTGTACCTAAAGGTTTTCAGTCAAACTGAACACGAATCTGGACTCAGTTTCATCATTACTATAATATTAAACACTATATACGCATGTGTGATACGCCTAAAACTATTTATTCTCTCTATTTATCTCTCTATCTCTATCGCTCTCTCTCTCTCTCTCTCTCTCTCTCTCTCTCTCTCTCTCCTCTCTCTCTCTCTCTCTCTCTCTCTCTCTCTCTCCAAACTCCTACAGCAAAATCATAATATTCTCCCCCTCCTACCCCTCCTCCTCCTCTGTGTCTTCCTTCTTAAATAGTCTTCAGTGGACCAATTAGCGCCAATATTTATTTTTATCATTAATATTTATTTTTATCATTAATATTTATTTTTATCATTATTATTTATTTTTATCATTATTATTTATTTTTATCATTAATATTTATTTTTATCATTAATATTTATTTTTATCAATAATAAGAAAAATTTTAATAAAATCATAATTTTTTTTTAAATCTATAAATCGAACACTTAGAAAAGACCTCGGCAGTGTAAGGGTTAATACTGGCAATAAGTTATGTTTAACCTGCCATTACCACCGAAACGAAGGATGCGAGGGGATTTCATTGCAATGTTCAAGATAATCAAAGGATTCGATAATATCAATACAGAAGATTACATTACTTTTGATTGATCAAATATAACAAGAAGACATCATTCTTTTAAGATTACTGGTAAAAGATTCACATCAAACAAAGCCAAGCACTTCTTTTTCAATCGGATCGTTAACGTTTGGAACTCCCTGCCCGCCAATGTCGTCGACAGTAAAACAATTACTACGTTCAAAAATAGACTTGACAAATATTTAGAAGCCAATCCACAACTAAAATACTATCCGTTAACGTAGCAAACTTTGAGTAAGTTCATCCTGATGTACCTAACTTACGAAATGTCGATTCAAAAGACGTCGCTAGTGGCCTGACATCGCTTGCCAGGAAGTAGTGGTAGTGACAGTAGTGGTAGCAGTAGTGGTAGTGACAGTAGTGGTAGTAGTAGTGA
>JAPQNM010000015.1:3139223-3141723 GCA_029783475.1 Metacarcinus magister | reverse complement strand
GAATCTAAAAATGGAGATGAAATGTAAAGTAAAGATTGATGTACATAACGAGAGAGGGAAAGAAGGGAGGGAGAGAGAAAAAAAACATGAAAAAGAGAAGGAAACTGTCACGAGATGAAAGGAGGGAAATAATTCAAGCGGAAGAAAAAAGAAAGAAGATAAAGAGATGAAAGCGATACGAAACACCCACACACACACACACACACCCACATCCACACACCACCTTGAGGAGACTGAGGGCGCCGCTGGATGGGTCGACTGAGAAGTAAGAGAGTGAAGCGTTGTGATGCACGCCGTCTCCAGAGAGGGAATACAACAGTCTGCCGTGTCCGCCCGCGTCCCCGTCCACGGCTGACACCTGGGGGAGAAATGTGTGGTGGTGATTGTTAGGGTTATTGTTGTTGTTGTTGTTGTTATTATTATGATCAAACAAAGAAATAAAGAAAATATATCATATAAGCTAATAGTTTTGTTCGTGTAATTTCAGTTATTTTTCATATTATTATTTTTCTTAGTTTATTGATACCAATATTTGATGAAAATTGATACATAAAGGTTCGCGGGATACAAGAACACGATGGTGGACTCAGTTTTGTGATTACTCTGATATTAAACACTGTTTCACCCTAAAATAGATGTATATTGAGTCAGTTGTACTCGGTAAGCCAGGGTGAAACAGTGTTTAATATATAAGTAATCACAAAACTGAGTCCACCATTGTGTTCTTGGTGCCCACAAACCTTTATGTGACAATTTTCATCACATTCAAAAATATCATTTTTTTGAACCAAAATTGGAAGGGTACACCCTTAGAATTTTGGTGACAAATATTAGTTTTTTAAATTACTCAAAAACTATGAGGTTTACGTAAAATATGTATAAATCATAAAAGATAGAACACAAAATTTGCTATCATATGAGTTATATCACAATGTATTTAGATTATAAACAACTGAAAAAAGTTTACATTTGTGTTGATTAAAAAAACTTTATATCACACAATATTTCTCCAAAACTGTGAGAGTAATTAAGACAATTATCAAAGCTTTTTATAGAACTTTTTAAGCTTAACAATTTTGAATATATAAAATGTTCTCGTAGGACTGATAGTTACGCAGTAAAATGACAAAAACTCACTTCCACCCAAATCCTGATCCATTTTTAGGCCCCAAAAAATTGAAATTTTTTTTATTAATGATAGATGCAAGAAACATTATGTTGATAAAAGTTGTTGATGTTACAATGCAGAATAAGACTTGTTAAGGAAGTTTTAATGTTTAACAAACGCGAAAATACACGTACAAAATTATTATCTTATTTAATGTTTCATAAATTCTTATTTTTCTTTGTTTATTGGCACCAATATGTTTTTTATATTCATTTGAATTATTTTGAAGATAATAAATGCATTATATCCCTTTTATTTAATAGTTTTAATACAAAATGAAAATGTTACGTCAAAATAATTTCTCATTTTTAGTTTATTTTCCTTAATAAGAAACAAAACATTATAAAAACATATTAGAAAAATCAGAAAACAATTCGAACAGTTTTATAAACCATAGAACACAATAATGAATAAAGAAATCAAGAAAACAGGTGGAAGAAACTAATCATTTTGTAATAATTTTGTTTTTCTTTATATTTTTTCCCATTTAGTGTGTGTGTGTTTGTTTGTTTGTGCAGTCTTCGTCCCCTCGCCCTTTCCCCTCATTCATTCATCACATTAATCACACCACCACCACCACCACCACCACCACCACCACTACCATCATCATCAGTATTGAGTAAATGTGACGTTTGATAACAAAAACAAATACTACTACTACCACTTTTACTACTACTACAACTACTACTACTACTACTACTACTACTACTACAGACATTAATTACTTCATCATACATCAGATCTCATAGTAATTGAATAGACAAACAATCCAATTACACTTCGGGGGGGCGGGGGGCGGGGGGCGGGCGCAATAATCTTTAATTTCGTAATATATATATGAAAGAAAAAAAAAGTCTTTCATTTCGACGCATTTATCACAACGCTCTGAAGAAAAAAAAAGGAGAATATTTGTGTATATATATAAAAAAAAAAAAATTAATTACCTGGTATATCTATGTCCACCTGTATTATAATTAGGAAAGGTGTGTAGACGAGAGGAGGAAGGGAAGGTGGTGGTGGTGGTGGTGGTGGTGGTGGTGGTGGTGGTGGTGGTGGTGGTGGTGGTGGTGGAGGTAATGTTCATTTTTAATATTGTTACTTGTAATGAGTCTATGGAATTTCAAATGATTATTGATGAAATTATATACGTAGTGGTTATAATTAGGGTTTGAAAGAGTATGTGCTGTAAGGAATTATATAGGGGGAAGAAATGTGTTAGTGAGTAGCAAAGGTCACATTTATAATAGTGAAAGAAATGGAAAGTGAGGAAAAAATACATAATTCCCAAAGTATATATATTCCTAATCGTGAATTCTCATTTTATTATTACTG
>JAPQNM010000015.1:3126723-3134223 GCA_029783475.1 Metacarcinus magister | reverse complement strand
ATAGTGACGAATATGTTGTTTGATATTTATAGAGGAAGAGGAAGAGGAGGAGGAGGAGGAGGAGGAGGAGGAGGAGGAGGAGGAGGAGGAGGAGGAGGAGGAGGAGGAGGAGGCTGGTGTGAATGTTTGTTTTATAATGATTTACTGAGTTACTATTACTACTACTATTACTATTACTACTACTACTATACTAATGATTACAATGATGATGAGGAAGGAGTAGAATAGAAGTAAGGATTCGTAGTAGTAGTAGTAATAGTAGTAATAATAATAATATTTTAATAATAATCCTTACTGCTTTCCACACACACACACACACACACACACACACACACACACACACACACACACACACACACACACACACACACACACACACCAAAAAAAAACCACAAACACAAAAAAATAGAAAAAGTAAACATACGAGTTATTTAATTATTTATCCTTATACATATTTTACCACTTTAACCTCAACGGAGAGAGAGAGAGAGAGAGAGAGAGAGAGAGAGAGAGAGAGAGAGAGAGAGAGAGAGAGAGAGAGAGAGAGAGAGAGAGAGAGCATTACAATTATTTCTGGATTTACCTTCAATCTTTCTCTCTAGTGTCTAGCCTGCTTTTACCTTTCTTCCTTCCCCCCTCCCTCTCCTCCCTCCCTTAGGTGTATATATAACTAGGACACAAAAATGAAAATAAAAAAAAACCTATTTCTTTCAAACGTAGGACAACATTTACTCTTTTAACAGAACCGTTTTTAATTCACATCAATAATACATATTAACTTAACCTTCACATACGTAATTAATTCATACCATAAAAAAATAAACTCGAAATAAAAAATAATTGAATATAAAAAAAACCCTTCATGAATAAATAAATATCATTCCTACCACGAGTATCAGGAATTATTTTACACCCAAAAACCACATTAACCAACATTCCGTAAAATAACTCGCGGTGGTGGTCATCTAATTCAACACAAATCCTACGTGTAATTAAGTTAGACATGAAATATTGTAATAGAAACCATAATATTCCTTCCCTCATCCCATTTTCTATGTAAGGGACGAAGGCAGGAGTTGAACACACAGAAAACGGACCGAGGTAGCGTGTTAGGAGGCTATGAGGGGCCACTACGATAAGTTACGAAGTTATGAACGTAGCTATGAATGAGTGAAAGGGAGTAAGAGGGAGGTAGAAGCGTGTGTTAGGTACTTAAGGTTAGGATCGCCTGAGGGAAAAGCTGGAGGAGGAAACAGAGAGAGGTAAGGAGGGAAATAAGAAAGGTTACACTAGTTAGGGTTAGAGGGGAGGCTGAGGCAAAGGGAGAGTGAAAGGGAGAGTGAGAGGGAGAGAGTGGCTGAGGAGGGTGAAGGAGGAGGGAGGATATGGCTTCAGGGTGGAAAGATAGAGGGTAAGGAAAGTAATGAGAGAGAGAGAGAGAGAGAGAGAGAGAGAGAGAGAGAGAGAGAGAGAGAGAGAGAGAGAGAGAGAGAGAGAGAGAGAGAGAGAGAGAGAGAGAGAGCACTCACAGGAAAACTCTACAACCACCATTACACTTTTTAATGCGACTTTACACATAAACGTTATTTACAAACATCTTTTTGGACTGTAAATCGAGAGAGAGAGAGAGAGAGAGAGAGAGAGAGAGAGAGAGAGAGAGAGAGAGAGAGAGAGAGAGAGAGAGAGAGAGAGAGAGAGAGAGAGAGAGAAGTACAAACTATATAGCAAGAATCCGGACAGTGGTTGGTTTCTGATCCAATCTAAGTTTGCGGGACACCACCAAGTATACACACGATAAGAAGGACGGTCTCGTGTGAGTGGCGGTCGCGTCTCGTCTCCTCGATATTCCCGCCGTCTAAGAAGCAAGTTTTCACCCCGTAACGTGAAAACCCACACGCTATACTGTCTCTCGCAGGTGGTGGTGGGTTGAGAATATCTATTGAGACTCTATATTCAGCACGAGGGTAATTTTAGGCAGCTGGCGGTCGTTTCATAACATAAGCACGGGCCGTTGGACAATCTCATTATGACCACAACAAGTCACCTCTATGTGTGTGTGTGTGTGTGTGTGTGTGTGTGTGAAATAATCTTCATTGGAACATTTTGTGAAGGTCTGAGTTACAATACTTAAGACACAGTGTAACCAAAAGTGCATTTCAATCCTAACACTATCTCTTCGTAAACTCGCACCAAACACTGGGAACTATCCTTAACTTCTCTTAAAATGGTGTAAAACTTAAGTATATCGCACACAACTTCACCAAAACTTCGCCAACTAATAGTTCAGGGTAAACATAATTTCATTAGTTTTATTAATACTATCACCACCACCACCACCACAACTAATACTACTACTACTACTACTACTACTATCACCACAACTACTACTACTACCACTACCACTACTACTACTACTACTACTACTACTACTACTCAAGCTTCTTATGTATGTATCTGCAGACTGACCTTTGAGTCTTTGAAGGTCAGAAGTAATATCAAAGAACTTTCAAGACAAGGATTTACATTAACTTGTTTCAGGTAAGAAGACTCTCTCTCTCTGATTCTCTCTCTCTCTCTCTCTCTCTCTCTCTCTCTCTCTCTCTCTCTCTCTCTCTCTCTCTCTCTCTCTCCTATTTGCATTCATGTATATTTTAAGTAATTTAATTTAAAACCGGACGAGATGAACTCCATTTCAACCACAAAATTGACTCCAAACGAAACAGAAAAGTCCATTCAGCCGTTGTTCATTTTAACGGACCAACCACACACACACACACACGCGCATACACACACACACACGCACACACACACACGCACACAATAGTAGAGAGATTCCATGCACCACACAAAAGGTACCTGCCTAGATTGCTTCAAGGATACTCTCACAAAGAAAGATCAAAAGCGCAATACTAGCACACCGTTGGGATTGCCTACACGTGGAAAAAGAAATACAGCACACACACACACACGGAGGGATTACACTAAATATAAAAACCATCGGGGAATCTAGACCAAAACATGTAATGGAAAGGAGTAGTGGGATTACACTCTGGAAGCAAAAAAAAAGTTCAATGGAGATCCTCACATATATTGGTGTCAGCTGTTGGGATTACCAGGATACACGACACTCACATACCACGAACCTTTTTGGCGTGTATGTGTATGTGTATGTGTATGTGTGTGTGGTGAGAAACAAGAAGGTAGGATGAGACTTACTGTGAGGACTGTTTTGGGCAGGTGGCGGTCGTCTTCCTCTGTAATCTGAGTCTCGTGTAAAGCTCTGGGAAAGTACGGCGCGTGTTCATTCTTATCACCGACTTGCACCAAGACACGTGCCTGGCTCCCTTCACCTCCGCTGCTGCCTCTCACCTCCACCACCAACTCGCACTGGGGAGAGAAAAATATTAGGTTACTACTATATCTATTACTATTATTACTATTACTAACCTAACCTAACCACCAAAACGCACTGGGGAGGAAAGATGTTTGCTTAAAATTAAACCTACTACTATTACTTTTACTAACCTAACCTGACCTAATCTAACCTAGCTTACTACTAAACCTACTACTATTACTTTTACTAACCTAACCTGACCTAATCTAACCTAGCTTACTACTAAATCTACTACTACTACTATTACTATTTCTTATCAGTGTTCTGGGACAGCTACACTAACCCCTCCCCCTCACGCATTCCCAGACCAAACTACCCACAATGCAATGCAGCCTTAAAGTCGTATGTTGCAAGAACGAAAGATATAAGACAAGTAAAAAAAAAAAAGTAAAAAAACGTTCAACTTACAACAAAGGAAGCGAATGCAGGTGTAATGTATTTTGAGGTCAGGTAAAATGATTGCTAAAAGGAGGAGAAAGAGAGGCAAGAGGAGGAAGAGGAGGAAGAAGAGGAGGAGGAGGGATAGCGCAATAAACAGGAATCTCAGAAGACACGAGAAAGCAAAAGAACAGAGAAAAGAAAAAGAAGGAAGGAGGAGGAAGAGGAAGAGGAAAAGAATAAGTAGGAGGAGCAGGAGAAAGATGAAGATAAGGAGAGGAGGAGAAGGAAAAGAAGAAGGAAGAGGAGTAAGAGGAAGAAGAAGAAGAAGAAGAAGAAGAGGAGGAGGATACATAACTCAATGAAATTACCACCACCAATACAATTATCGATAGGGACGTGGGTGTGTGTGTGTGTGTGTGTGTGTGTGTGGGTGTGTGTGTGTGTGTGTGTGTGATCCGATACCCCGAAGGAATAGGAAAGCAGTGAGGAGTTCCGATAAAGAGAGTAAACACTTTTGCCGATACGAAAAGAAGAAAAAAATATAGGAAGGAAGAGATAAAACACTACGAAAGTCACACACGTACGCACACACACACACACACACACACACATACACACACACACACACACACACACACACACACACACACACAGGAAGAGGAGATAGAGATAGAGATAGAGAGAGAAAGTGTATAGATAAGAACAGGTAATAAGGAAGAGGACAAAGGGAACAGGGAGAGAGAGAGAGAGAGAGAGAGAGAGAGAGAGAGAGAGAGAGAGAGAGAGAGAGAGAGAGAGAGAGAGAGAGAGAGAGAGAGAGAGAGAGATTGCTCGATAGATATACAAAATAGATAGAATAGACTACACAAAGGAGATAGAAATAGTAATAGTAGAAGCAGTACTCTCTCTCTCTCTCTCTCTCTCTCTCTCTCTCTCTCTCTCTCTCTCTCTCTCTCTCTCTCTCTCTCTCTCTCTCTCTCTCTCTCTCTCTCTCTCTCTCTCAACTTTATTCTCTGACTCGCCTACTCTCTCGATTCTCAATTTCTCTCTTCCTTTTATTCCTCTCTATCTCTCTCTCCTATCTCCCTCCCATTTTCCCAATATTCTTAACCCTCTCTTCTCCTCCCTTCTACCCTTCACTCGCCTTCTATTGCTTCCTCTCATCCTGTTTTATATTTCATCCCTTCAGTTCATCCCTTTGTTGTTCCCTTCCTTTATTCCCCTCTCCCTTCTTCCCTCCTCTACCTTCTTCCCTTTTTCCCACCTTCTTTCCTCTTTCTTCCCATTTTTTTTTCCTCCTTTCTTCCTCTCCCTTCTCCTTCCTTCCCTCCTGTTTACCTGTTGTGTTTCCTCGTAATCCAAGGGTCGGTGCAGCGTCAGAATACCGCTGGAGGGATGGAGGAAAAAGTTGCCTTCTTCATTCCCTTCCTTGATGCGAAAGCTGACATTCTCACCTGTCCAAAGAAAGAGAGAGAGAGAAAGAGAGAGAGAGAGAGAGAGAGAGAGAGAGAGAGAGAGAGAGAGAGAGAGAGAGAGAGAGAGAGAGAGAGAGAGAGGAAAGAAGATATTTTTATTAGTATATCAAAGAAAAAAAGGTTAACAGTTATATATTATTATTATACATTATATATAAGGTAATGATTCTACTTCTATATAGTGGGAAGCTGTCTCTCTGTCTCTCTCTCTCTCTCTCTCTCTCTCTCTCTCTCTCTCTCTCTCTCTCTCTCTCTCTCTCTCTCTCTCAATGATTCTGTTATGACAACTTGTACTCCATTTCTTTTCCTCCTCCTCCTCCTCCTGCACTTTAATTTCCTCTCCCTCTCATCCTTTTCCTTCATACTAAAAATTAACGCAAAAAATATCAATACGATCGTGTGTGGTGTGTGTGTGTGTGTGTGTGTTTGCTTTTGCTCTAAGGGTTGCAACGTCCTGAAATATCACACACACACACACATTCTTAATTAACCAATCAGAGTGCAATATCAACATTCCTTCAACCAATAGGAAACATTCTGTAACTTCCTCCTCCTCCTCTTCCTCTTCCTCAACACACACACATATCAACTTCCAGTGTGTGTGTGTGTGTGTGTGTGTGTGTGTGTGTGTGTGTGTGTGTGTGTGTGTGTGTGTGTGTGTGTAATTATGCGACAGACAGTGAGTCAGATTAAACAGCAAACAGACAAAGAAACAAAGACAGACAGACAGACAGATAGGAAGACATAAGGACACTGATAACATGACGAGAGAGAGAGAGAGAGAGAGAGAGAGAGAGAAGAGAGAGAGAGAGAGGAGATAACTAATAATTATCAAAGCTTCATCTAATACACACACACACGACAAACAACAACAACAACAACAACAACACACACACCATTTATAACCGAACTGAAGATTTAATCACGTATCACAAATATTAAACAAACAAACAAACAAACACACAAACGAACGAACGAACGAACACGTGAATGATACACAGGAATAAATGAATGATTGGATAAATAGAAAACGATGAAGAATAATGTTGATGATTGGTAAAGAAAAATATTGACTTTAGAATGTGTGAGAGGAATGAAAAATAGATACACGAGAGAGAGAGAGAGAGAGAGAGAGAGAGAGAGAGAGAGAGAGAGAGAGAGAGAGAGAGAGAGAGAGAGAGAGAGAGAGAGAGAGAGACTGGAATAAATCTACCAATACGAAAAACGAGAAAAACATCATAACGACGTAATTGGAACGACCTTGAAATTTGCATTGCTATCCATCTGCTTCCACCCGGCCCACCCACCCAACCACCCACCCAACCAACCCACCCACCCACCCACCCACCTATAAATGATGGCAGTGTGTGGATGCTCTGGTCAACAGCGTCAAAGGGAGTGATTTTCAGCCGTACCCAAAAAACCAGCGTCAATTCCAGGCAAAGAATATGGGTCGATGATGCAGGGAGAGTGAGTGGTGTTAGAGGATGAATGGGAGGCTGGTGTGTAATGATGGGTGGTGGTGGTGGTGGTGGTGAAGGGATGATGATGATATGGTGGTGGTGGTGGTGATGGTGATTGTATTGTAGTTAGTAGTAGTAGTAGTAGTAGTAGTAGTAGTAGTAGTAGTCGTCACAATACTATCACTAACAACACCAAGGCTAGCAGGTATGTTTGATGTTACTAAACTTTCCTCAACACAAACACAACATTGACACTAACACAACACGATACCTGTGACTGACAACATAACAGCAACACAACTTTATGGAACCAATGCTGCGCCATAACCAACAGTACCATAGCAACACTAACAACACAAGTGCCAACAATAACACAACGTCAAAAGTGCCACAAATAGACAGTGCCATTATTCACCTCGATCCCAGAAAGGTGTCAAGGGGTGTGTGACTAGAATTATGGAAGCTACATTGTGGTGACTCCTTGTGGTGGTGGTTGTGGTGGTGGTGGTGTGGTGGTGGTGGTGGTGGTGGTGGTACCTTTATTGTAAACGAGTTGGTAGGTATTTCTGGCGTTACCTTTCCACTCGCAGTGATATATATTCTAGGCTACAGACACGCACACACACGCACACACAGTAGGCAATGCTGGTACCCTCCTTCTGTCCTGCATTAATGAACTGATTATATTAAACGTCATTATCAATATTATTATCATTATTACTATTATTATTATTATTATTAGTGTGGTTATATTCTTGATCAGAGTAGTAATCATTATTATTGTTGT
>JAPQNM010000015.1:3106723-3121723 GCA_029783475.1 Metacarcinus magister | reverse complement strand
CGAATACTCTTGTAATGACTGTTACAGCTCAAAGCAGTTCTTAAATGCTGCTGCATCAAGATAAGGCTCATTAGAATTAGGTATATAGAGGCAGAAAACAATTCAATTCCCACCGCTCGTTCGGTCATGACTGCCTGATCAAAATCTTCACTACTGACTCTGTCACCGGTGCCAATGGCCATGGAAGTTATTTATTTTAATTAAAAAATGTAATGCAGTACTTTTATTGCAGTGTCAAGCTCCATCAAGAGGATATGATAGCTATCCATAACCTGCGTATACTCCTACACACGACGCGTTACCCCGTAAGGAACACATATAGTCTTAAAGTCCACGAATATTCTTGTAATGACTGTTACAGCTCAAAGCAGTTCTTAAATGCTGCTGCATCAAGATAAGGCTCATTAGAATTAGGTATATAGAGGCAGAAAACAATTCAATTCCCACCGCTCGTTCGGTCATGACTGCCTGATCAAAATCTTCACTACTGACTCTGTCACCGGTGCCAATGGCCATGGAAGTTATTTATTTTAATTAAAAAATGTAATGCAGTACTTTTATTGCAGTGTCAAGCTCCATCAAGAGGATATGATAGCTATCCGTAACCTGCGTATACTCCTACACACGACGCGTTACCCCGTAAGGAACACATATAGTCTTAAAGTCCACGAATATTCTTGTAATGACTGTTACAGCTCAAAGCAGTTCATAACTAAGCCTTACGACACGTTTAACCATCTTACAGACCCTCGTGGATGTGTAGAATTGACCTCAACATATAGTGCATTTTTGTCATTTGGGTTAAAACAGATGATAAAATCAGTATGGTGGATCTAATACTTTACCAATGTTGATGGAAAAGATATCAGATATTCATTATGAAATTACCAATTAATAAACAAAGCACTTTGTTCAATTGGTATCTTAGCTTAGAAGCTAATATTGTTTGTTTGATATCATTATTTTAGTAAATATATATATGAAGTTTTTCTTTTTAATTTAGTTTTTTTTTTCTCATTAGTTCCCTTTTGTTAATGGAAAGTGTTTTTTATTTTATTTTTTATTCTTTTTCTTTTTTTCTTTCATTTGTTCGTGATTTATGTAAGGTCGTAGTGTGTGTGTGTGTGTGTGTGTGTGTGTGTGTGTGTGTGTGTGTGTGTGTGTGTGTGTGTGTGTGTGTGTGTGTGTGTGTGTGTGTGTGTGTAAGTTATGACCTTATTTAGAGTGTTAATGGTGGGTAATGTTTAGTTGTTGTTTTGTTGTTTTATTACACTTGATAAACAGCTGTACTGTGTTTGTTTATTTAATTGTTTGTTTGGACTTATTTTCATGTACTTCTTTTTTTGTGTTACGTTATTGTTATTGTTTTTTTTATTAACTTGTTTATTACTATTTATTCTTTTTTTATTTCACTGTTTACTTTGTTATTTAGTTACTTATTTAGTTATGAATTAGTTAAACTGTTGATTAATTCTTCTATTTTTTTTTTTAAACCTCTCTCTCTCTCTCTCTCGCTCCCTCTCTCTCTCTCTCTCTCTCTCTCTCTCTCTCTCTCTCTCTCTCTCTCTCTCTCTCTCTCTCTCTCTCTCTCTCTCTCTCTCTCTCTCTTGGCATCAGCATTTCATATTTCCTCTTTCTCTTATGTGTTGTAGGCAATTACTTTGAGGAGGAAGAGGAGACAGGTAAGACGCAGAGGCACTGGAAGAAGAGGAGGAAGAGGAAGAGGAAGAGGAAGAGGAGGAGGAGGAGGAGGAGGAGGAGGAGGAGTTATATATGGAAAGCAACAGGTAGTAGGAGGAAATGAAGAAAGGAGGGGAGAAAAGGAGAGGAGGAGGAGGAGGAAGAGGAAAAGGAAAGGAGGAGGAAGAGGAGAGGAAAGAAGGAGGAAGAGGAGGAGGAGAGGAAAGAAGGAGGAAGAGGAGGAGGAGTAGGAAGAGAAGGAGGAATATGTCTATAATAGAGGCTTTGACCTTCGAAAAAGCCTATTATTGAAAAGCAAGAAAAGGAGGAGGAGGAGGAGGAGGAGTTTGTATGTAATTCTAAGTAATTCATGGTCTAAGGTATATTACTAGCATGCCAAACAGACAGACAGACATACACACATATATATAAATAGATAGATACAGAGAAAAAGGTGAATATATGATTAAATAAATAGAGACAAAAATAATATAGAAAAAGATATACATTTATACACGTAATTTCCTTCAGGGCAGAACAGATGTATAGGAAACACACACACACACACACACACACACACACACACACACACACACACACACACACACACACACACACGTAGATAAATACATTTGCATATAGAGTAAGAGAGAGCTGACAGATAGATCGAAAGATGGATAGACAGACAAATAGATATACTTGATAGGGAGACAAAATAAAATAGGTAGACACTGACAGATAGATATAAAAGATAAAACAAATAATTGGATTGAAAGACAGATAGGTAGACAGATAGACAGACAGATATCAGATGAGCAGACCAAAAGACACACACACCCACACACATACCCAACCCTACCCCCCACACACACAAGTCAACCCCTATACCCTCCCACACACATACATACTACACAATCCCCATCCAACCAACACACACCCACACACACACACACACCCTTAGTTAGTTACCTGGTGCGTGTAGCCTGACGGAGAGCTGCAGGAGTGGCCTGGATGGAGGAATGCGTGTGTTTTCAGGCAGGTGGATGACGTACTTGCTGTGGGTGAACTCTACTGGCCCTTCACCCACCAGCTTCGTCACTGTAAGGAGGAAGAGGAGGTGGATGAGTGGATGAGTGGATGAGTAAGTGTGGATGAAGATGGTGGATGTAAAGTGCATTTTTTTTTTACATATATTTTTGTTTGTTTTTTAGCCAGTACCCTTTTGATGTAGAAAAATAAATAAATAAATAAATAAATAAAGTGTGAGGGTGTGAGGGTGGGTGTTTGTGTTGTGTGTGTGTGTGTGTGTGTGTGTGTGTGTGTGTGTGTGTGTGTGTGTGTGTGTGTGTGTGTGTGTGTGTGTGTGTAACAATTCCATAAAGTTAAAAGAAACATAGACTAACTAACAAACAAACAAAGATATACAAACAGACAGACAAACAGAGAGACAGACAGACAGACAGACAGACAAAGAATGAAAAGCAAATTAACAAAACGAAAATAAAAAAAGTACAAATATGTGAATACAACAAAACATAACAAATTGAAAAATAATACCTTTTAAAATATATATAAAATAACATCAAATGAAGTCAAAATCCAAATGAACAAAAAACAAGGAAAAATATATAATAAAAAGAGGAAAAAAGAGGAGTAAAAAAAGCAATAATGCGGAGGAGATAATTGAAAGTATTAAAGGATAAGAAGGAACTAAGTAATTACAGGAGGAGGAGGAGGAGGAGGAGGAGGAAAAGGAGGAGGAAAAGGAGGAGGAGGAGGAATAGATGAAAATTAAAGAAGACAATACATTCAGCTACAAAAGAGAGAATTAAAAACAGGAAGAGAGGGAGAGAGCAAAAATAAAATAAAAAAGGAAAAAAAGAAAGGAATGAAGAATTAAATGATTGAATTTCCTCTCTATTTTACTGCCGGAAACAGACAGTGGTAAAAATCCTGGTGTGTGTGTGTGTGTGTGTGTGTGTGTGTGTGAAGCTGCTGTGACCCAGGATCGAACCCACAACATTTAGATCACGAGGCGAGTACTGAACCACATAGCCACTCCCTCTCCCCCCTCACCTTCACTATATATAAGCTATGAAAGATTAGGAAGGAAATGAAAGTACGAGGGAGGGAGGGAGGGAGGGAGGGAGGGAGGGAGGGAGGGAGGGAGGGAGGAAGGAAGGAAGGAAGGAAAGAGGGAGAGAGGGAGAGAGGGAGAAAGGGAGGGAGGTAGGGAGGGAGGTAGGGAGGGAGGGAGGTGTTAGATGAGATGAAAGACAGGTAAAAGATTGGTGTTACCTGTGTTGATATATACTTTATAAACGTAACGCCAGGCTGTCAAAACCATAGAAGGTTGTGAGGAAAAGGTGATGAGTTTGTCCATACGAGAGCATTGAACCATTTTATTTGGGTCTCTCTCTCTCTCTCTCTCTCTCTCTCTCTCTCTCTCTCTCTCTCTCTCTCTCTCTCTCTCTCTCTCTCTCTCTCTCTCTCTCTCTCTCACACACACACACACATACACGAACGTAAGAGTAAAGAAATTGATGCTACACAGATCAGTTTTTATTTGCCATTCATGATCAACAAATGTTTGGCGTCAGAGTGAACGGTCCCCTTGTTATTACCGAGGGGGAAAATCTGCATTATTACATAGCTTTACTGCAGTCATGGTGTGAGAGAGAGAGAGAGAGAGAGAGAGAGAGAGAGAGAGAGAGAGAGAGAGAGAGAGAGAGAGAGAGAGAGAGAGAGAGAGAGAGAGAGAGAGAGAGTGTGTGTGTGTGTTTAAGGAGGTATTGTTAAGCGAGATTAAATTATTGTTTCATCGTCTCCTTTTAATTGTTTCTCGATTTGCTGGATGAGAGAGAGAGAGAGAGAGAGAGAGAGAGAGAGAGAGAGAGAGAGAGAGAGAGAGAGAGAGAGAGAGAGAGAGAGAGAGAGAGAGAGAGAGAGACTTATTAATTGAAGAACAAACTTACACATACTAAATAATCCCCACATTGGCTACATACTAACCTAACCTAACCAATTACCATAACCAAAGACCACGGCGATGGCAACACTGCGCGGCCGAAGAAGAAGAAGAAGAAGAAGAAGAAGAAGAAGAAGAAGAAGAAGAAGAAGAAGAAGAAGAAGAAGAAGAAAGAAAAGAATAAAAAAAGTACCCTATTTTAGCTGCCAATAACAACTCAACGTTTTAGTTTTATGCCTCAACTTTCCGTGCGTCTCATCCGATTACTTTATGGAGCGGTTCGAACCCTATCTGTTTCATGAACCCCACCCAAACCGAAGTCAAGGGTTCACAAAGGATATACGAGACAGCAGGATGGCATCAAAACCAATGAAGGATTTATATTGTGTTATAAATTTAATGATATAAATAATCTATAATAAATTAGTGAACACGGGGATTTAAGAATTGTTTTAATGTAATCTTTCATCCTGTTGTTGATAAGTTGATATTCCTGCACCAAACACATCCATGCCATTAAAGATAGTAATGATAGTACTGATAGTAAAGATAGTTAAAGATAGTTTGATGAAAAACACGTCAGGGAAAACTTTCTTATTATCATTCTCTCTTTCACTATCTTTCTTTTTCTTGCTTTCCTTCATATCTTCCACCATCGCCTCATCACACAAGTTTTTATGCTCAGTTGTGGCCTTGGCTACCACTCTCCTTCACCTCCTTCTTTTTCTTTCTCTTCTTCTTCTTCCTTTTCTTTCTCTTCCTTTGTGTTTTCAGGATTATCAACCTCTACATTTTTTTCTCGCTTTTTGTCTATTATTATTATTATTATTGATCAGACAGACAGACAGGCAGACATTCTTCCTCTTCAGGTGCAAATACATATTCCATCATCTGATTAAATCCTTATATGTTTGGTTTTTTTTCCCCAAGACTTGGACACACACTTCACTTAGCTGCTGGAAAATTAACGACTACTGGAAATCTGGAAACTCATCAATACTACAGACATTCCAGGAACTAAAATGAGGTTATGAATCGGTCATTGGAAAAATATAATAGATGTGTTATTTGTACTTGTAGCAATTAATTAATTCCTATGCATAAAGGAGATAGGCTGGAAAGAAGGCAGTTTATTTTCTTGTTTTCCTTCTAGGCCGATATTCAAGGCATTAAAACAAGTGAATGAAAAAAAGCCAAAACGATAAACGATAACGATAAAAAGTAGAAGTGTTAAAAAAAGTTCCCTCAACCTAATACCTTTAATTCTAACACCTAAGGAAGATAGGCTGGCAGGGAGGATGTAAATTTTGACTTTTCCCTCGTGGCTTGAGTCCGTGTATCTTGACCAGGTATTGAAATATTGAAACATGTGGTGTGAGGTTAGCTTGTGTTCAGGACCACTTACACTCTCAACTACTACCACCAGCACCTCTACCACCACCCTCCCTTCCACCTACACACACACACACACACACACAGGAGGAGGAGGAGGGACAGAACATGAAGGTGTAAAGCAAATAACAGGTAAAAAAACAAAAGAAAGGAAGATAAAAAAATAAACATAAAAAAGTATAAAAACCTAGGAGCTAGACAACAAAATATTCTTCTTTTTCTTACTGGTTGGGATGACAAAAAGAATAAGACGACAATAGGAAGATAATGAGACAATAGAAGACAGACTCGACCGACCAACTTCAGAAACAACGACATATTAACTTTTTTCTTCCTTCCCTTTCCTCTTTCCTCGTTTTTCTAGCTATTTTTACCTTCCTTTCTACCAATGAGAAACAAGAGTCACACACGGAGGAAAAGTTGGGTATACTGCTCTCTCATATATTTTTTTTCTCTCTCTCTCTCTCTCTCTCTCATTATGTATGTTTTCTACCTCGTGTATTGGAGTAATAATTCATGTAGTATATCATCATTATTATTATTATTGTTTACACTCCCTAAAATCAACCTTGCATTCCTCCCTCTATCATTTTCTTTCCTTTTCAAATACAACGATTTATATTACATTTCTTATTACTCTTCGTCTTCGTAATAATTATTCACCTTATTTTTTATTACTATTCCTTATTAATCTTTTATTATTTATCATTTTTATTCCTTTTTATCTATTTATTCCTTCCCTGTTTTTGGTTTTAGTTGAGTTTATCTTCAATTATTCCTATTTTCTTCGTGTATGAATCCAAGTTTAATGACATGAATATTCGATGGCATCACGTTTTCTGTTGAAACTATTATTATTTATTTCTAACTTTTATTATTTATTCATTTATTATTTTATTTTAATTTAAACAACGATCTTTACCGAATATAGATTTTGTAATAGTATTTTTTTTTCTCTACTTGTTATCTTTCCAGGACTTGTTTCCCTTGTCAATTAGTTGTTGTCTTTTTCCCCTTAATTTTGTGACATCTCATCTCAACTGGGAGGGAAAAAAAATTAAAAAAAAGTCGAGGAAAAAATACATTGAAATTGGGGAAAAAACGATAATGGTAAAAAAAAACCACGGGGAAAAAAATTACAAAAACCGGTAAAGGGGAAAAAAGCAATAATAAAATAAGAGAAAAACGTTAGACAGGAAAAATGTAAGGAAAAAAAGACAAAGTGAGGTTACACACACGCACACGCACACGCCCACATGCACACACACACACACACACACACACATATACACAAGGGAAAAACAACACAAATTCTTCAGTGTTGAATTTTGTCTCTACGTTGCAAGCCATAATGAGAGAGAGAGAGAGAGAGAGAGAGAGAGAGAGAGAGAGAGAGAGAGAGAGAGAGAGAGAGAGAGAGAGAGAGAGAGAGAGAGAGAGAGTAATGAAACTGAAACTAATATTTTGAAAACTTTGTAGAAAAACATTTATTGAATCTTAAGTTTCGTCTTCCATTATTCCGAAATGTCGATTCATTCATTCCCTCTCTCTCTCTCTCTCTCTCTCTCTCTCTCTCTCTCTCTCTCTCTCTCTCTCTCTCTCTCTCTCTCTCTCTCTCTCTCTCTCTCTCTCTCTCTCTCTCATTCCTCTTCCAATCTTCTTCCTTGATACATTCTGCTCTTCCTTCTTTACACCTCCTCTTCCTCCTCCTCCTTCAGCTTCCTCCTCTTCTCTCCTCCTCTTCCTTCGTGTTTTTGAATTTGTACTGCTGTCTCTACTCATTCATTCTTCTCTTCCTCTCCTCCTCCTCCTCCTCCTCCTCTTCCTCTCCTCCTCCTCTTCCTCCTCTTCTTAACTCTTGGGAAGCAAACTACTCAAGAAATCATTACCAGAGAGAGAGAGAGAGAGGAGAGAGAGAGAGAGAGAGAGAGAGAGAGAGAGAGAGAGAGAGAGAGAGAGAGAGAGAGAGAGAGATAATGTGTTTTGTGACCATTCCTTAACTGCGCAATCACCCACAACAGAGTCGTTAAAGATTCTTGAAATGCGCAACAAATTCAATAATAATATTGCACAAATTTTATCCCTTGCGCTGCTTCCCCCCCTTCGAGAATAATAAAATATGTAAATAAATAAAAGAATAAAAGAAAGAAATTAATGAATAAAAATACGTGATAGCTTTTTCACATTTTTCCTTCTTCCTTCCTTTTATTATACTTCATCTTTGTCTCCTTTCTCTATCTATCTTTGTTCTCATTTCCTGTTTAATCACCTTTTGCTGTTTCATCCTCCTCCTCCTCCTTCTCCTCCTTCCCCTCCTCCTCCTCCTCCATTATTCTTTCTTCCATCCTTGTTGCTACCTTCTCTTCCATTATGTACTTCTTCCCTTCTTTATTCTATTATCTGTATACACACCTCTATAGTGGAGTGGAAGAGAGTGGAAGAGGGAGTGGAAGAGGAGTGAAGTAGGAAGATAAGGAGTAAAATAAGACAATAATTCCACATTCACATCTCCTTCCTCTCACATTTTCCTTCAAAGTGGAGTAGATTGGAGTAGAGTATTAGTAGATAGGAGTGGAAGAAAGTGTGGAGTAGGGAAAGAAGTGGAAGGAAACAAGACTTATTTCCCCCCTTTTTTTTCCTTCAGGTGTCAAAGTGAAAGGGAGTGGAGTGGAGTAAGGGGTTTATTTTCAAGGAAGGTAGTGGTGGTAGTGGTGGTGGTGGTGGTGGTGGTGGTGGTGGTGGTGGTGGTGGTGGTGGTTGGTAGTGGTAGTGGTGGTGGTGGTGGTGGTGGTGGTGGTGGTGGATTAGAGAGGTGAATCTTCCTACCCTGATTACGGGGATTAATTAGATGAGAGAGAGAGAGAGAGAGAGAGAGAGAGAGAGAGAGAGAGAGAGAGAGAGAGAGAGAGAGAGAGAGAGAGAGAGAGAGAGAGAGAGAGAGAGAATATTACAGGTACAAAAGGACATTGCAATATAAACAATACCAAAGGGAGAAAAAAAAAGAGAATATGTTTACAATAAGAGATGAAAGGAATCTGAGAGAGAGAGAGAGAGAGAGAGAGAGAGAGAGAGAGAGAGAGAGAGAAGAGAGAGAGAGAGAGAGAGAGAGAGAGAGAGAGAGAGAACTGCCCAACATAGGTAGTCTATCTTTATAAACAAAACTAAAAAAAAAAGCAAATATAATTACAGACAAAAGCAATAATGATGAAGAATAGACAGAGAAAAACAAACACACACACACACACACACACACACACACACACACACACACACGCACACACACACACACACACACACACACACACACGCACACGCACACACATCATCTACTCTTCATTTTCCAGAGTTTAAATCATTCATGAGTTAAATATTTTACACCAAAATTAAAGAGAGCGAGAGAGCGAGAGAGAGAGAGAGAGAGAGAGAGAGAGAGAGAGAGAGAGAGAGAGAGAGAGAGAGAGAGAGAGAGAGCAAGTATGGTACGGGAGTTCCTCTTTGATCTGTCTCCCCATGCAACATTCTCTCTCTCTCTCTCTCTCTCTCTCTCTCTCTCTCTCTCTCTCTCTCTCTCTCGGGATGCCTACTTTCACCACTAAATGTGAAACTAAGCCAATTACGTATCATTTTAGAGAGAGAGAGAGAGAGAGAGAGAGAGAAGAGAGAGAGAGAGAGAGAGAGAGAGAGAGAGAGAGAGAGAGAGAGAGAGAGAGAGAGAGAGACCTGACCTTTTAATAAACTAATTCAATCTAACACTCTAACACTCCATTAATCTCTATTCAATTCCTATATTCGGTTATTCATTTTCACTTTTTTTTATTCAAACATTTGTATATTTGATTAACCTAACTAATGGTAAGTGCCTCTTCCTCTTCCTCCTCCTCCTCCTCTTCCTCTTCCTCCTCCTCCTCTTAGTTCGCATCTTCCTTTTCTTCCTTCCTCTGTCTCTCTTTCTTAAATTCCTCTTCATCTTTTTTCACCTTTCCCTATTTTTCCTCTTTCTCTCTTCCCTTCATTCCTCTTGTTCTTCCTTCTCCTTCTCCTTCTCCATTTATTCACTTTCTTTCTCTATTTTTTTTCTCTCTCTCATGTTTCTCTATTCTTCCACACTCCTCTCTTTCCCTCTCCTATTCCTCTTCCTTATTCTCTTCTTCATTTTCATATTTCCCTTCCTCTTCCTTTATCTCTTATTCTCCTATTCCCACCCTTTCTTCCTTTTTCCTCTCCTCTTTTCCTCCTTTCCTTCCATCCTAACGTATTCCTCCTCCTACTTCCTCATTTCAGGGGAGAGAGGAGGAAAGGAGGAAAAGGAAGGAAGGGGCAGAAAACTGATAGATAATAGAGGAGAGAGAGAGAGAGAGAGAGAGAGAGAGAGAGAGAGAGAGAGAGAGAGAGAGAGAGAGAGAGAGAGAGAGAGAGAGAGAGAGAATATATAAAACAACTAACGATCTTTAAAATATTTTCCAGTAATCAAAATAAAAAAATAAAATAGACCCACAATAGAAAGACAAAAAAAAATACATTACAATTCCGTTTTCTATAAATATATAAATAAAATAAAAAATCCCATGACACATATAGGCAGGACAAAAATTAATACATAAAAATAATAACAATGGAATAGAAAGACAATGCAAATACCTTATAAATTCCACTAAAAAAGATAAAAAAAAAGAGGAAAAAAAGGGAAAATACGAAAATGAGAAAAAAAGGAAATAATATATAAATCTAGCAAATCGTAATATGTGAGTGAGTGAGTGAACGAGTGAGTGAGTGAACGACGTGACACGAGTAAAGTGACGATCATACACGAGTGACGTGAGTGACACATACCACACACACACATACACATACCCATACCACATACACACACACACATATACATACCACACACACATACACACATACACACATACCACACACCACATACATTCATACCACGACTGAGCTAGTTATACCATCTGGTTTTCACATTCAAATTCAATCTTTTTTTGTTAGTGGCAGTCGACCGTTCAGGGACAAAGAGGCAAATAACAGACAGACAGCAGACACAGACAACAGACAGACAGACAGCAGACAACAGACAGCAGGCAACAGGCAGGCAGACAGACAACAGACAGCAGACAACAGACAACAGACAGCAGACAGCGAAGATCAAAAAGAAACTTATTAAAACTCTGAGAAAACATTACCTAAGTCTCCCCTACCTCTCCCTCTCCTCTCTCTCTCTCTCTCTCTCTCTCTCTCTCTCTCTCTCTCTCTCTCTCTCACTATAAAAAAGGAGTGTCTACATAACGTGGAGGCAATGTAATGAAAAAAAAATAATAAAACGAAGAATAGTTAGTAAAATAAAAATTAAATAAAAATTAAAAAAACCTACCCACCCATCAGCCCGTTTTCTTTTCCCATTACAAACTTTAATCAAACTTACGACAGAAAACTTTATAGGGGTAACTCAACAAAAATCAACGTGGTGAGCCGTAAGACCCGCTCCAGGCTGTCGTTGTGAGGCTTAGGAGGCGGAAGGAGGGAAGGGAAGGAAGGGGGAAGGGGGAAGGGGGAAGGGTGAGTCTTGCTGTGTTTAAAGGGCTCGATGAAAGGGGAATGTTAAGGATATGTTTAGAGGATTGAGAAGGTGAGTGTGGCAGGCAGACAGACAGACAGGCAGGCAGACAAACAGAAAGACAGACAGCCAGAGAGGCAGACACACAAACAGACAGATAGAAAGATATACACATATAAAAAGGTACCCTAACAGACAGACAGACAGACAGACAGACGAATTTCACTACAACGGTTAAATGCACAAATTACATATCATGAACTTCTAAATGATTCATGATAAACTAATTATATATTGTAATTCCATTTTGTCCTTCGAGATGAAACATAAATTATACAGCATACAATTAATTATCATTATCATCATTACTATTAATAATGTCAACAGCAGCCAAACTTTTACCAACTAAATATAAATAAATAAATAGAAAAAAGTTATACATTATTATTACTTTTATTAATATATGAAATAGATCACAATGTATATTTATTAAAGGGAGGAAGGGAGGGAGGTGGTATTTTAATTCATTGAAGCTAAATTATCACATTACCGAGAGAGAGAGAGAGAGAGAGAGAGAGAGAGAGAGAGAGAGAGAGAGAGAGAGAGAGAGAGAGAGAGAGAGAGAGAGAGAGAGAGAGAGTGAATATTAAGCCACAGGACATAAACGTGTAGGTATATCAGCGAGGCAGGACATAAACACAACACTAAATTAACAACCTTGACACATTGTTGTAGTTTGACCAAAACAGAATATTTCCAAAACAAAACGAAACAGAAATAAATTAATAAAAAAAATAATAAAAAATAAATAAAAAAAACCACAAACACAAAGTAAAGAAAACCAAAACATAAACAATAGTTTCCCCCTCATTCCGTTTTCTGTTCAACACCAAAACCAAAACTCCCATCGCATTTTTCTTCGACAGGGTACAATTTTAGGAGACGACTTCCCATTTTCTACGACTGACTTACCAGAACCTCACAGAAAACGTCGACCCACCCTTGGAAATTAATGGGTAACTACGGGTTTTTGGTTGAACAATGCAATTCCTTACTGACACTAACGGGTTAAAGGTTCGCCAAGCGTGTTCTGGCTAGTTTATGTGGAAGAGGAGGAGGAGGAGGAGGAGGAGGAGGAGGAGGAGGAGGAGGAGGAGGAAGAAGAGATTGTGGTGCAGCAGTGGAAGAGGAGGACAGGAACGAAAATTAACTGGAAGTGGATAAGGATGATAAGAAGTAAAAGGAGATGAACATGGAGGAGGAGGAGGAGGAGGAGGAGGAGGAGGAGGAGGAGGAGGAGGAGGAGGAGGAGGAGGAGGAGGAGGAGGAGGAGGAGGAGGAGGTGGTGGAGAATGACGACCACAAGGACAACAAGGAAGAGGAAGAGGGAAAGAGAAGGCAATAAATATAATGAGGTAAAGTAAGTAGAGGAGAAAGAAATTATACAAGTTTACTGGAGAGATAAGAGAGAAAAAAAAGAAAAATGAAAGAAGGAAGAGGAGTGACGTTGATAAAGAAGAATAAGAAAAAAATATGATAATAAAAACATTATAAGAATTACCTGTTTAACGTTACAAGACAAGATAGAAAGAAAAAGAGAGAAGGAAAGATAAAAAAAATATATATATTAAACTAACTATATATCTCGTAAACATATTTGATTTTTTCTATAAACTGGAAGAAGAAAAAAAACTAGTCTATCCATTCTCTTCATAAATAAATAAATAATAATAATAAAAAAAACAATAATAATAATTCTATAGTCTGTTTGGCATTCACATATATCAAAACGAAAATAATGAATAGAATAATACGAGATAAAGATGAAAGGAAGGAAGAAATGAAGGAATGAGAAACAGTCTACGTATCTATATGTAACAATAGGTTAAATTCCTCCTTTCCTCCTTCCTTCCAATACTTTCCACCACCCTGCTGTCACTTTGATCAGGATGCAATTTATCAATCTCAATCTCTCCCTCTCTCCCTTTCTCTCTCTCTCTCATGGTATCTATTCTTGCTATGTAATTCCTTTTATAATTCTGTCCACTTGGGAGCTTGTATAAAACGTGCATCTTCCGAGCCACAAGGCCACACCAACACCTCGCATCGGCACGTCAATCAGGTTTTTATTTCCTGGTTGTAGTTTTTCACTTATAACTTTTGATAGAGTTAGAATTCTTGGCATCGTGTAATTTAGTGTTGAGTTTGTGGACCATTCGCGTTGGTTTTATGGGCGATTTCCTATTTGTGTGTGTTAAATTGATGATCACAGACAGACAGACAGACAGACAGATAGATAGATAGATAGATAGATAAACAGACCATGCACCTTTTGTTACATACATGATAATAATGATAAGAAGAAGAAGAAAAAGCAGAAGTATGAGAAGAAAATTGAAAAAAACGCATAAAAATAAAAATCTAAACAAAAAGGATTGACACCAAATAAAAATAAAAATAAATAATAATAATAATAATAATAATAATCTAGAGACAAGACCAAGAAAGAAAAAACGCCCCCCAACCCCCTTTAACCCCCCCTCCAACCCACCTTCGCCCACGTACCCTGAAGGTGAGGTGAGTAAAAAAAGTTTATGGTGTTATGACTTTACCTGAAAATATTCCCGCCAAAAAATCCCTCAGGTAAGACACGAATACCTGACCCTCGAGATCACCTGACGAGGCCCTGATGCGGCGCTGTAATGAGATGGATTACCTGAAGGGGCGACCAGGTGACGGAGGAGGAGGAGGAGGAGGAGGAGGGAGGTAAGGAGAGTTAGGTGTATGAAGGGTTATAGGATGAAGGAAAAGGTTATGTAAGGAGGAAAGAAAGAGGGGAAGGATAGAGGGGTTAGTCTCTCTCTCTCTCTCTCTCTCTCTCTCTCTCTCTCTCTCTCTCTCTCTCTCTCTCTCTCTCTCTCTCTCTCTCTCTCTCTCTCTCTCTCTCTCTCTCTCTCTCTCTCTCAACACAACAACAACAACAACTATCTAACCCATTCCTGTTTCCGTTACACGCCCATAATTCTTAAACCCACACCCACACACCCACCCACCACAGTACCTTATCTCCACCAGCCACTCCCTCACCCCCTCACCCCCTCCTCCAATCCCTCACCCACACCCACTCCCTTGCTATGAGGTAGAGGCGCAAGAAGGCAAATCTGACAGCCAATTTTCCATAACGTGCTCCACCGCTGGGCCTCAAAAGAAGGGCTTGGAGAGGGCTATCCGAGTGCTACTTAAACACACCCGAACAAAAAAGAATTAGGAGGAGGAGGAGGAGGAGGAGGAGGAGGAGGAGGAGGAGGAGGAGGAGGAGGAGGAGGAGGAGGAGGAGGAGGAGGAGGAGGAGAAATAGTAGTAAATTGTTTTAGTTGAATTCTTCCCTCAGTCCTACATT
>JAPQNM010000015.1:3074223-3101723 GCA_029783475.1 Metacarcinus magister | reverse complement strand
TGGGAAATAACATGTTGTTCCTGTTCTTTTACATCCTTTAGAACACACTTAACCAATTGCCTTTCTAAAACGATTAAATAAAAAAAAATAATAAATAAATAAATAAATAAAGTCAATATTCAAAACAAACACAAATATTATATACGACTTCCAATTCATTTATATTTAATCCCACGTATGATAAAATAAAAATAAATCAATAAAAAATAGCAAATGAACAAGACATGAATCAATTTTTTTTTATATGTCATCTTTCAATCCTACGAATCTTTATATAAATCCAGACGAGGGAGGGAAAGACTAAAAAAATACATAAATAAATAAATAAATAAATAAATAAATAAATAAATAAATAAATAAATAAAAAAAATCAGAGCCCGTATTTCTTTTATAAATTTTCACGAAGCAGAACAAAGATACAGAAATAAGTATACACATATTTATTCAAAGGGGAGGTGAAATTTTCAAACACAAGCTGCCCTCCTCTCCTCATTCATACACTACCCCCTCCCCCCCGTTTCCCCTCACACCCCCCTTCTCTCCTCCCCTTCCCCTCACCCCTCCTTCTCTCCCCTCTCTCCACCCCCTCACTTAATACCGTGATTTTCCCCTCCAACAAGGTACAAAAAATCTGATGTCCCCTCTTTCTACCTCCTCCTCCTCCTCCTCCTCCCCCTCTTCCTCTTCCTCCTCCTCCTCCTCTTCCTCGGATCCCCTTCTATGTTTTTGTTTGTTTGTTTGTTTGATTTTATATGTTGTGTCCTTGTTCATTATTTTTGTATGACTGTGTGTGTGTGTGTATGTATGTGTGTGTATGACTCTCTCTCTCTCTCTCTCTCTCTCTCTCTCTCTCTCTCTCTCTCTCTCTCTCTCTCTCTCTCTCTCTCACACATTCGTTTCCTCTCCAAACTCTCCTTCCCTTCCCTTTCCTCTCCCTCTTTGCTCTCTGACTTTCCCTCTTCACTTTCTCCCCTCGCTTCCCCTCTTCCCTCCTTTTATCTCCTCCCCTTTCTTTCTTCTCAACTCTTACACAGATAGAAACATAGATAGATAGATAGAAAGATAGAAAGATAGACAGATAGACAGTTAGAGAGAGAGTATATGTACTTTAAATAGAAAAATACTACCATATATATTTTTCTTGAAAGGTGATATTTTTTTTCATTACATTTATTGAGAGTGTAGGTAACTGTGTGTATGTGTGTATGTATGTATGTATGTATGTATGTATGTAAGCCTCTGTATGTATGTATATATGTATGTATGTATATGCCTTGTCAGCTTGGTATAGATAGATAGATAAATAGATAGTCTTTTTATTCATTCTCTCTCTCTCTCTCTCTCTCTCTCTCTCTCTCTCTCTCTCTCTCTCTCTCTCTCTGAAACTCCATTGAGGTTCGTTTGTTTGTTTAAAAGTTGGACGCACGATTCTTGTGGGAAATTTGTCCTCTCCTTTGTTCTGTGTGATTTGTTGTCTGAATGTTATTACCAAGAAGAAGAAGAAGAAGAAGAAGGAGGAGGAGGAGGAGGAGAAGAAAAAGAAGAAACATTATTTTTCACTTCTGTATTAAATTATGTAGTAGTAGTAGTAGTAGTAGTAGTATAATGTGTATTTAGGGTTATTGTAATGTGTGTGTGTGTCTGTGTGCGTGTGTAAGAGTGTGCGTGTAAGTGCGTGTGAGCGTGTGCGTGTGCATGTAAGTGGGAAGGTAAACGAGGAAGCGAGAAAATATATTATGATAAACATTTAACGACAAACAAGGACAAAAAAAGATGAAAAAAAAAGACACTACCACTACCACCACCACCACCACCACCCCACCACCACCACCACCACCACCACCACCACCACCACCGCCACCGCCACCACCACCACCACCACCACCACCATTACCTCGAAGGCTACATGGTTCAGGCGAGGAAGGTATAAAAAAAGGGAGATTAATGGGTAAGCGTTGATGTTGGGCGCTGAGATAAGGTGTGTGTGTGTGTGTGTGTGTGTGTGTGTGTGTGTGTGTGTGTGTGTACAATTCTTACTATTATCATTATTGTCATTGTTATCTTATTCTAGTTAAAGAGAGAGACAGACAGATCGAGTGTATGTATAGAAGTCTTACTATCATCATTACTATTATCATTATCATCTTATTTTAGTTATATCATCAACACCACCAGCACCACCACCACCACCACCACCACCACCACCACCACCACCACCACCAAGAACAAGAACAAAGGTGGGAGACAGCCAACAATTCCCCTTCAGCATTCCACTCTTCCCGCTCCACTGACAGCCGACCCAATGAAGCAGACCTACGGCAAATCAGCAGAGTTCTGTTTCACACCTGCCTACCTCCACTGACGAGGAGGAGGAGGAGGAGGAGGAGGAGGAGGAGGAGGAGGAGGAGGAGGAAGACACAGACTGACACAGATAGATATATTGATCACACTTTTATAAGACACTGACACCGACAAACCCACAGAGAGAAAGGCAAGAGAAGCACACACAAAAACAGACACACACACACACACACACACAGTCAAGAGAAACAAAGATAATACAAACACAGACAAAAATAGACACACACACAGAGAAGGGAAGAGAAGCAAAGATGATGAAAACACACACACACAGACACAGACAGACAGACAGACAGAAAGGCAATAGAAGCAGAGATGAATAATGCAGGTAGACAGAAGAAGGAATGATAGAATGAGATCAAAGAAATAGATAGTGACACATATATACAAGGAGGAATATATACGCATTAGGGTAAACGGCGAGAGAGAGAGAGAGAGAGAGAGAGAGAGAGAGAGAGAGAGAGAGAGAGAGAGAGAGAGAGAGAGAGAGAGAGAGAGAGAGAGAGAGAGAGAGAGAGAGAGAGGTGGCATCTGTTCTGAAGGATGGACAGGAGGGAAAGAAAAAGAGAAACAGAAAGACAAGAGAAATACAGAAGTGAGAAAGCGAAGGAAGGAGGAAGGAGGCAGAAGGGAAGAGAGAGAGAGAGAGAGAGAGAGAGAGAGAGAGAGAGAGAGAGAGAGAGAGAGAGAGAGAGAGAGAGAGAGAGAGAGAAAGGTTAGCAGGATTTTCTTAACGTGCCCATGGAGGGGGGAGAGGGAAGAGAGGGGAAAGAGGGGGAAGAGAGAGGGAAAAGGAGAGGAAAATGAGAGGAAACACCTTTAACCGTTAGCTTAGTATCTCACACACACACCCTGAATGTCCCTTACCTAACCAAACCTAACCTAACCTAACCTAACCTAACCAAACCTAACCTAACCAAACCAAACCTAACTTAACTTAACTTAACCTAACCTTAACCTAACCTTAACCTTAACCTAACCTAACCTAACCTTAACCTAACTTAATCCTTACCTAACCTTACGTACTCTTTCCTTTCTGTAATCGAAGGTAGAACACTTACATAGGTTAGGTTTTAATGGGTAACTCTACCTGTTTGCAGTACCTTAATTGGAGGTGAGAGGAGGCACAGCAGGTAAGGAGATCAACCCACACTAGTCTTAATTGGACCCAGTGTTTGTATTTGGTAATTATTCAAGGTAGAGTTCATATCACCATTACGATATTCACTACAGTTAGTTATCATTAAAACCAATCAATCAATCAATTAGTTAATCTTATTTTTCTTCCTTCTGGCAATTAATCAATATATTTTTTTTTCCTTCCTTCCTTCATTCCTCCCCATCTCTCTCCCTCTCTCTCTTCCTTCCTTCTTTCCTTCCCTCCTCCCATCCTTCCTTCCTTCCTTCCTTATTTCCCTTCTTTCTTCCATCCATCCATCCATCCATTCCTTCCTTCCTTCCTTCCCTCATCCATCCATCCATCCTTCCTTCTCCCTCCACCACCACCACCACACACCTACAGGTAATATTTCCCCGCCAAAACTTCCACCTATTAATTAAGCTTGCACCTGAAACCGATGTAATTATTTTGTAGGTAACCTGGCAGATACCTCTCATTAACCCATTCAGTTCTTGCGGCACACCGTATGTGCACCGTATGTGCCAGCAGCGTCTCCCTCTCCTGTGTTTGCGGCACCGACGTCTGTGCCAAGATCTTTATATCATTCCCATGCATATACATATGATGTATAGGCCAGTGTAACAACTTTTATCATTATTTACAAATTTCTATTGTCTTATGTATCAGAATTACCGTTCTTATGAGTATTTATGTGATATTCAATAGATAATTTTACGGAACGATAACTGCGGTTTGGCAACACCGCCGGCAGCAATATATAACCGTCGCTCCGTCGGCCGTCAGCGACAGGCTCTTCTAGCTAGCATTATATATTGGATATTGAAAATATTGGAAATATTGGAAATATCATTGCAGCATCTGATACACCTTATTAAACTGTACAACTGTCATTATGAATATTTGTTCTATGACTAATAATTACGCTGTAAAATGAAACTTAATATTTATATAAAAACATGACTTTCCTCCTCATTTTCCCGAAAGCTATTAGAGATATTGGAAATATCATTGCAGCATCTGATAGACCTAATTAAACTGTACAACTATCATTATGAATATTTGTTCTATGACTAATAATTACGCAGTAAAATGAAACTTAATATTTATATAAAAACATGACTTTCCTCCTCATTTTCTCGAAAGCTATTAGAGATATTGGAAATATCATTGCAGCATCTGATAGACCTAATTAAACTGTACAACTGATCATTATGAATTTTTGTTCTATGACTAATAATTACGCAGTAAAATGAAACTTAATTTTTATATAAAAACATGATTTTCCTCCTCATTTTCTCGAAAGCTATTAGAGATATTGGAAATATCATTGCAGCATCTGATAGACCTAATTAAACTGTACAACTGTCATTAGGAATATTTGTTCTATGACTAATAATTACGCAGTAAAATGAAACTTAATTTTTATATAAAAACGACTTTCCTCCTCATTTTCTCGAAAGCTATTAGAGATATTGGAAATATCATTGCAGCATCTGATACACCTAATTAAACTGTACAACTCTCATAATGAATATTTGTTCTATGACTAATAATTACGCAGTAAAATGAAACTTAATTTTTATATAAAAACATGACTTTCCTCCTCATTTTCTCGAAAGCTATTAGAGATATTTGAAATATTATTGCAGCATCTGATAGACCTAATTAAAATCTACTACTGTCATTATGAATATTTTCACTAGTACTAATAAATAGTGAATTTTACTTTTTTTTAAATTACTTTCTTCCTCGTTTTCTCGAAAGCTATTAGAGATATTAGAAATATCATTGCATCATCTGATACATCTAATTCAACTGTACAACTGATATGAATATTTGTTCTATGACTAATAATTACGCAATAAAATAAAACCGTATTTTTATATAAAAACATGACTTTCCTCGTCATTTTCTTGAAAGCTATTAGAGATATTGGAAATATAATTGCAGCATCTGATAGACCAAATTAAACTGTACAACTGATATTATGAATATTTGTTCTATGACTAATAATTACGCAGTAAAATGAAACTTAATATTTATTTAAAAACATGACTTTCCTCCTCATTTTCTCGAAACCTATTAGAGATATTAGAAATATCATTGCAGCATCTGATGGACCTAATTAAACTGTACAACTCTCATTATGAATATTTGTTCTATGACTAATAATTACGCAGTAAAATGAAACTTAATATTTATATAAAAACATGACTTTCCTCCTCATTTTCTCGAAAGCTATTAGAGATATTGGAAATATCACTGCAGCATCTGATAGACCTGATTAAACTGTACAACTATCATTATGAATATTTGTTCTATGACTAATAATTACGCAGTAAAATGAAACTTAATATTTATATAAAAACATGACTTTCCTCCTCATTTTCTCGAAAGCTATTAGAGATATTGGAAATATCACTGCAGCATCTGATAGACCTAATTAAACTGTACAACTATCATTATGAATATTTGTTCTATGACTAATAATTACGCAGTAAAATGAAACTATATTTATATAAAAACATGACTTTCCTCCTCATTTTCTCGAAAGCTATTAGAGATATTGGAAATATCATTGCAGCATCTGATAGACCTAATTAAACTGTACAACTGTCATTATGAATATTTGTTCTATGACTAATAATTACGCAGTAAAATGAAACTTAATTTTTATATAAAAACATGACTTTCCTCCTCATTTTCTCGAAAGCTATTAGAGATATTTGGAAATATTATTACAGCATCTGATAGACCTAATTAAAATCTACTACTGTCATTATGAATATTTTCACTAGTACTAATAAATAGTGAATTTTACTTTTTTTTAAATTACTTTCTTCCTCCTTTTCTCGAAAGCTATTAGAGATATTGGAAATATCATTGCATCATCTGATACATCTAATTCAACTGTACAACTGATATGAATATTTGTTCTATGACTAATAATTACGCAGTAAAATAAAACCGTATTTTTATATAAAAACATGACTTTCCTCCTCATTTTCTTGAAAGCTATTAGAGATATTGGAAATATAATTGCAGCATCTGATAGACCTAATTAAACTGTACAACTGATATTATGAATATTTGTTCTATGACTAATAATTACGCAGTAAAATGAAACTTAATATTTATATAAAAACATGACTTTCCTCCTCATTTTCTCGAAAGCTATTAGAGATATTGGAAATATCATTGCAGCATCTGATAGACCTAATTAAACTGTACAACTGTCATTATGAATATTTGTTCTATGACTAATAATTACGCAGTAAAATGAAACTTAATATTTATATAAAAACATGACTTTCCTCCTCATTTTCTCGAAAGCTATTAGAGATATTGGAAATATCATTGCAGCATCTGATAGACCTAATTAAACTGTACAACTATCATTATGAATATTTGTTCTATGACTAATAATTACGCAGTAAAATGAAACTTAATATTTATATAAAAACATGACTTTCCTCCTCATTTTCTCGAAAGCTATTAGAGATATTTGAAATATTATTGCAGCATCTGATAGACCTAATTAAAATCTACTACTGTCATTATGAATATTTTCACTAGTACTAATAAATAGTGAATTTTACTTTTTTTTAAATTACTTTCTTCCTCGTTTTCTCGAAAGCTATTAGAGATATTGGAAATATCATTGCATCATCTGATACATCTAATTCAACTGTACAACTGATATGAATATTTGTTCTATGACTAATAATTACGCAGTAAAATAAAACCGTATTTTTATATAAAAACATGACTTTCCTCGTCATTTTCTTGAAAGCTATTAGAGATATTGGAAATATAATTGCAGCATCTGATAGACCTAATTAAACTGTACAACTGTCATTATGAATATTTGTTCTATGACTAATAATTACGCAGTAAAATGAAACTTAATATTTATATAAAAACATGACTTTCCTCCTCATTTTCTCGAAAGCTATTAGAGATATTGGAAATATCACTGCAGCATCTGATAGACCTGATTAAACTGTACAACTATCATTATGAATATTTGTTCTATGACTAATAATTACGCAGTAAAATGAAACTTAATATTTATATAAAAACATGACTTTCCTCCTCATTTTCTCGAAAGCTATTAGAGATATTGGAAATATCACTGCAGCATCTGATAGACCTAATTAAACTGTACAACTATCATTATGAATATTTGTTCTATGACTAATAATTACGCAGTAAAATGAAACTATATTTATATAAAAACATGACTTTCCTCCTCATTTTCTCGAAAGCTATTAGAGATATTGGAAATATCATTGCAGCATCTGATAGACCTAATTAAACTGTACAACTGTCATTATGAATATTTGTTCTATGACTAATAATTACGCAGTAAAATGAAACTTAATTTTTATATAAAAACAGACTTTCCTCCTCATTTTCTCGAAAGCTATTAGAGATATTGGAAATATCATTGCAGCATCTGATACACCTAATTAAACTGTACAACTCTCATAATGAATATTTGTTCTATGACTAATAATTACGCAGTAAAATGAAACTTAATTTTTATATAAAAACATGACTTTCCTCCTCATTTTCTCGAAAGCTATTAGAGATATTTGAAATATTATTGCAGCATCTGATAGACCTAATTAAAATCTACTACTGTCATTATGAATATTTTCACTAGTACTAATAAATAGTGAATTTTACTTTTTTTTAAATTACTTTCTTCCTCGTTTTCTCGAAAGCTATTAGAGATATTAGAAATATCATTGCATCATCTGATACATCTAATTCAACTGTACAACTGATATGAATATTTGTTCTATGACTAATAATTACGCAATAAAATAAAACCGTATTTTTATATAAAAACATGACTTTCCTCGTCATTTTCTTGAAAGCTATTAGAGATATTGGAAATATAATTGCAGCATCTGATAGACCAAATTAAACTGTACAACTGATATTATGAATATTTGTTCTATGACTAATAATTACGCAGTAAAATGAAACTTAATATTTATATAAAAACATGACTTTCCTCCTCATTTTCTCGAAAGCTATTAGAGATATTGGAAATATCATTGCAGCATCTGATAGACCTAATTAAACTGTACAACTGTCATTATGAATATTTGTTCTATGACTAATAATTACGCAGTAAAATGAAACTTAATATTTATATAAAAACATGACTTTCCTCCTCATTTTCTCGAAAGCTATTAGAGATATTGGAAATATCACTGCAGCATCTGATAGACCTAATTAAACTGTACAACTATCATTATGAATATTTGTTCTATGACTAATAATTACGCAGTAAAATGAAACTTAATATTTATATAAAAACATGACTTTCCTCCTCATTTTCTCGAAAGCTATTAGAGATATTGGAAATATCACTGCAGCATCTGATAGACCTAATTAAACTGTACAACTATCATTATGAATATTTGTTCTATGACTAATAATTACGCAGTAAAATGAAACTTAATATTTATATAAAAACATGACTTTCCTCCTCATTTTCTCGAAAGCTATTAGAGATATTGGAAATATCATTGCAGCATCTGATAGACCTAATTAAACTGTACAACTGTCATTATGAATATTTGTTCTATGACTAATAATTACGCAGTAAAATGAAACTTAATATTTATATAAAAACATGACTTTCCTCCTCATTTTCTCGAAAGCTATTAGAGATATTGGAAATATCACTGCAGCATCTGATAGACCTAATTAAACTGTACAACTATCATTATGAATATTTGTTCTATGACTAATAATTACGCAGTAAAATGAAACTTAATATTTATATAAAAACATGACTTTCCTCCTCATTTTCTCGAAAGCTATTAGAGATATTGGAAATATCACTGCAGCATCTGATAGACCTAATTAAACTGTACAACTATCATTATGAATATTTGTTCTATGACTAATAATTACGCAGTAAAATGAAACTTAATATTTATATAAAAACATGACTTTCCTCCTCATTTTCTCGAAAGCTATTAGAGATATTGGAAATATCACTGCAGCATCTGATAGACCTAATTAAACTGTACAACTATCATTATGAATATTTGTTCTATGACTAATAATTACGCAGTAAAATGAAACTTAATATTTATATAAAAACATGACTTTCCTCCTCATTTTCTCGAAAGCTATTAGAGATATTGGAAATATCACTGCAGCATCTGATAGACCTAATTAAACTGTACAACTATCATTATGAATATTTGTTCTATGACTAATAATTACGCAGTAAAATGAAACTTAATATTTATATAAAAACATGACTTTCCTCCTCATTTTCTCGAAAGCTATTAGAGATATTGGAAATATCATTGCAGCATCTGATAGACCTAATTAAACTGTACAACTGTCATTATGAATATTTGTTCTATGACTAATAATTACGCAGTAAAATGAAACTTAATTTTATATAAAAACATGACTTTCCTCCTCATTTTCTCGAAAGCTATTAGAGATATTGAAATATTATTGCAGCATCTGATAGACCTAATTAAAATCTACTACTGTCATTATGAATATTTTCACTAGTACTAATAAATAGTGAATTTTACTTTTTTTTAAATTACTTTCTTCCTCGTTTTCTCGAAAGCTATTAGAGATATTGGAAATATCATTGCATCATCTGATACATCTAATTCAACTGTACAACTGATATGAATATTTGTTCTATGACTAATAATTACGCAATAAAATAAAACCGTATTTTTATATAAAAACATGACTTTCCTCGTCATTTTCTTGAAAGCTATTAGAGATATTGGAAATATAATTGCAGCATCTGATAGACCTAATTAAACTGTACAACTGATATTATGAATATTTGTTCTATGACTAATAATTACGCAGTAAAATGAAACTTAATATTTATATAAAAACATGACTTTCCTCCTCATTTTCTCGAAAGCTATTAGAGATATTGGAAATATCATTGCAGCATCTGATAGACCTAATTAAACTGTACAACTCTCATTATGAATATTTGTTCTATGACTAATAATTACGCAGTAAAATGAAACTTAATATTTATATAAAAACATGACTTTCCTCCTCATTTTCTCGAAAGCTATTAGAGATATTGGAAATATCACTGCAGCATCTGATAGACCTGATTAAACTGTACAACTATCATTATGAATATTTGTTCTATGACTAATAATTACGCAGTAAAATGAAACTTAATATTTATATAAAAACATGACTTTCCTCCTCATTTTCTCGAAAGCTATTAGAGATATTGGAAATATCACTGCAGCATCTGATAGACCTAATTAAACTGTACAACTATCATTATGAATATTTGTTCTATGACTAATAATTACGCAGTAAAATGAAACTTAATATTTATATAAAAACATGACTTTCCTCCTCATTTTCTCGAAAGCTATTAGAGATATTGGAAATATCATTGCAGCATCTGATAGACCTAATTAAACTGTACAACTGTCATTATGAATATTTGTTCTATGACTAATAATTACGCAGTAAAATGAAACTTAATTTTTATATAAAAACGACTTTCCTCCTCATTTTCTCGAAAGCTATTAGAGATATTGGAAATATCATTGCAGCATCTGATACACCTAATTAAACTGTACAACTCTCATAATGAATATTTGTTCTATGACTAATAATTACGCAGTAAAATGAAACTTAATTTTTATATAAAAACATGACTTTCCTCCTCATTTTCTCGAAAGCTATTAGAGATATTGGAAATATTATTGCAGCATCTGATAGACCTAATTAAAATCTACTACTGTCATTATGAATATTTTCACTAGTACTAATAAATAGTGAATTTTACTTTTTTTTAAATTACTTTCTTCCTCGTTTTCTCGAAAGCTATTAGAGATATTAGAAATATCATTGCATCATCTGATACATCTAATTCAACTGTACAACTGATATGAATATTTGTTCTATGACTAATAATTACGCAATAAAATAAAACCGTATTTTTATATAAAAACATGACTTTCCTCGTCATTTTCTTGAAAGCTATTAGAGATATTGGAAATATAATTGCAGCATCTGATAGACCAAATTAAACTGTACAACTGATATTATGAATATTTGTTCTATGACTAATAATTACGCAGTAAAATGAAACTTAATATTTATTAAAAACATGACTTTCCTCCTCATTTTCTCGAAACCTATTAGAGATATTGGAAATATCATTGCAGCATCTGATAGACCTAATTAAACTGTACAACTGTCATTATGAATATTTGTTCTATGACTAATAATTACGCAGTAAAATGAAACTTAATATTTATATAAAAACATGACTTTCCTCCTCATTTTCTCGAAAGCTATTAGAGATATTGGAAATATCACTGCAGCATCTGATAGACCTAATTAAACTGTACAACTATCATTATGAATATTTGTTCTATGACTAATAATTACGCAGTAAAATGAAACTTAATATTTATATAAAAACATGACTTTCCTCCTCATTTTCTCGAAAGCTATTAGAGATATTGGAAATATCACTGCAGCATCTGATAGACCTAATTAAACTGTACAACTATCATTATGAATATTTGTTCTATGACTAATAATTACGCAGTAAAATGAAACTATATATTTATATAAAAACATGACTTTCCTCCTCATTTTCTCGAAAGCTATTAGAGATATTGGAAATATCATTGCAGCATCTGATAGACCTAATTAAACTGTACAACTGTCATTATGAATATTTGTTCTATGACTAATAATTACGCAGTAAAATGAAACTTAATTTTTATATAAAAACATGACTTTCCTCCTCATTTTCTCGAAAGCTATTAGAGATATTGGAAATATCATTGCAGCATCTGATACACCTAATTAAACTGTACAACTCTCATAATGAATATTTGTTCTATGACTAATAATTACGCAGTAAAATGAAACTTAATTTTTATATAAAAACATGACTTTCCTCCTCATTTTCTCGAAAGCTATTAGAGATATTTGAAATATTATTGCAGCATCTGATAGACCTAATTAAAATCTACTACTGTCATTATGAATATTTTCACTAGTACTAATAAATAGTGAATTTTACTTTTTTTTAAATTACTTTCTTCCTCGTTTTCTCGAAAGCTATTAGAGATATAAGAAATATCATTGCATCATCTGATACATCTAATTCAACTGTACAACTGATATGAATATTTGTTCTATTACTAATAATTACGCAATAAAATAAAACCGTATTTTTATATAAAAACATGACTTTCCTCGTCATTTTCTTGAAAGCTATTAGAGATATTGGAAATATAATTGCAGCATCTGATAGACCAAATTAAACTGTACAACTGATATTATGAATATTTGTTCTATGACTAATAATTACGCAGTAAAATGAAACTTAATATTTATTTAAAAACATGACTTTCCTCCTCATTTTCTCGAAACCTATTAGAGATATTGGAAATATCATTGCAGCATCTGATAGACCTAATTAAACTGTACAACTGTCATTATGAATATTTGTTCTATGACTAATAATTACGCAGTAAAATGAAACTTAATATTTATATAAAAACATGACTTTCCTCCTCATTTTCTCGAAAGCTATTAGAGATATTGGAAATATCACTGCAGCATCTGATAGACCTAATTAAACTGTACAACTATCATTATGAATATTTGTTCTATGACTAATAATTACGCAGTAAAATGAAACTTAATATTTATATAAAAACATGACTTTCCTCCTCATTTTCTCGAAAGCTATTAGAGATATTGGAAATATCACTGCAGCATCTGATAGACCTGATTAAACTGTACAACTATCATTATGAATATTTGTTCTATGACTAATAATTACGCAGTAAAATGAAACTTAATATTTATATAAAAACATGACTTTCCTCCTCATTTTCTCGAAAGCTATTAGAGATATTGGAAATATCACTGCAGCATCTGATAGACCTAATTAAACTGTACAACTATCATTATGAATATTTGTTCTATGACTAATAATTACGCAGTAAAATGAAACTATATTTATATAAAAACATGACTTTCCTCCTCATTTTCTCGAAAGCTATTAGAGATATTGGAAATATCATTGCAGCATCTGATAGACCTAATTAAACTGTACAACTGTCATTATGAATATTTGTTCTATGACTAATAATTACGCAGTAAAATGAAACTTAATTTTTATATAAAAACGACTTTCCTCCTCATTTTCTCGAAAGCTATTAGAGATATTGGAAATATCATTGCAGCATCTGATACACCTAATTAAACTGTACAACTCTCATAATGAATATTTGTTCTATGACTAATAATTACGCAGTAAAATGAAACTTAATTTTTATATAAAAACATGACTTTCCTCCTCATTTTCTCGAAAGCTATTAGAGATATTTGAAATATTATTGCAGCATCTGATAGACCTAATTAAAATCTACTACTGTCATTATGAATATTTTCACTAGTACTAATAAATAGTGAATTTTACTTTTTTTTAAATTACTTTCTTCCTCGTTTTCTCGAAAGCTATTAGAGATATTAGAAATATCATTGCATCATCTGATACATCTAATTCAACTGTACAACTGATATGAATATTTGTTCTATGACTAATAATTACGCAATAAAATAAAACCGTATTTTTATATAAAAACATGACTTTCCTCGTCATTTTCTTGAAAGCTATTAGAGATATTGGAAATATAATTGCAGCATCTGATAGACCAAATTAAACTGTACAACTGATATTATGAATATTTGTTCTATGACTAATAATTACGCAGTAAAATGAAACTTAATATTTATTTAAAAACATGACTTTCCTCCTCATTTTCTCGAAACCTATTAGAGATATTGGAAATATCATTGCAGCATCTGATAGACCTAATTAAACTGTACAACTGTCATTATGAATATTTGTTCTATGACTAATAATTACGCAGTAAAATGAAACTTAATATTTATATAAAAACATGACTTTCCTCCTCATTTTCTCGAAAGCTATTAGAGATATTGGAAATATCACTGCAGCATCTGATAGACCTAATTAAACTGTACAACTATCATTATGAATATTTGTTCTATGACTAATAATTACGCAGTAAAATGAAACTTAATATTTATATAAAAACATGACTTTCCTCCTCATTTTCTCGAAAGCTATTAGAGATATTGGAAATATCACTGCAGCATCTGATAGACCTGATTAAACTGTACAACTATCATTATGAATATTTGTTCTATGACTAATAATTACGCAGTAAAATGAAACTTAATATTTATATAAAAACATGACTTTCCTCCTCATTTTCTCGAAAGCTATTAGAGATATTGGAAATATCACTGCAGCATCTGATAGACCTAATTAAACTGTACAACTATCATTATGAATATTTGTTCTATGACTAATAATTACGCAGTAAAATGAAACTATATATTTATATAAAAACATGACTTTCCTCCTCATTTTCTCGAAAGCTATTAGAGATATTGGAAATATCATTGCAGCATCTGATAGACCTAATTAAACTGTACAACTGTCATTATGAATATTTGTTCTATGACTAATAATTACGCAGTAAAATGAAACTTAATTTTTATATAAAAACGACTTTCCTCCTCATTTTCTCGAAAGCTATTAGAGATATTGGAAATATCATTGCAGCATCTGATACACCTAATTAAACTGTACAACTCTCATAATGAATATTTGTTCTATGACTAATAATTACGCAGTAAAATGAAACTTAATTTTATATAAAAACATGACTTTCCTCCTCATTTTCTCGAAAGCTATTAGAGATATTGGAAATATTATTGCAGCATCTGATAGACCTAATTAAAATCTACTACTGTCATTATGAATATTTTCACTAGTACTAATAAATAGTGAATTTTACTTTTTTTTAAATTACTTTCTTCCTCGTTTTCTCGAAAGCTATTAGAGATATTAGAAATATCATTGCATCATCTGATACATCTAATTCAACTGTACAACTGATATGAATATTTGTTCTATGACTAATAATTACGCAATAAAATAAAACCGTATTTTTATATAAAAACATGACTTTCCTCGTCATTTTCTTGAAAGCTATTAGAGATATTGGAAATATAATTGCAGCATCTGATAGACCAAATTAAACTGTACAACTGATATTATGAATATTTGTTCTATGACTAATAATTACGCAGTAAAATGAAACTTAATATTTATTTAAAAACATGACTTTCCTCCTCATTTTCTCGAAACCTATTAGAGATATTGGAAATATCATTGCAGCATCTGATAGACCTAATTAAACTGTACAACTGTCATTATGAATATTTGTTCTATGACTAATAATTACGCAGTAAAATGAAACTTAATATTTATATAAAAACATGACTTTCCTCCTCATTTTCTCGAAAGCTATTAGAGATATTGGAAATATCACTGCAGCATCTGATAGACCTAATTAAACTGTACAACTATCATTATGAATATTTGTTCTATGACTAATAATTACGCAGTAAAATGAAACTTAATATTTATATAAAAACATGACTTTCCTCCTCATTTTCTCGAAAGCTATTAGAGATATTGGAAATATCACTGCAGCATCTGATAGACCTGATTAAACTGTACAACTATCATTATGAATATTTGTTCTATGACTAATAATTACGCAGTAAAATGAAACTTAATATTTATATAAAAACATGACTTTCCTCCTCATTTTCTCGAAAGCTATTAGAGATATTGGAAATATCACTGCAGCATCTGATAGACCTAATTAAACTGTACAACTATCATTATGAATATTTGTTCTATGACTAATAATTACGCAGTAAAATGAAACTATATATTTATATAAAAACATGACTTTCCTCCTCATTTTCTCGAAAGCTATTAGAGATATTGGAAATATCATTGCAGCATCTGATAGACCTAATTAAACTGTACAACTGTCATTATGAATATTTGTTCTATGACTAATAATTACGCAGTAAAATGAAACTTAATTTTTATATAAAAACGACTTTCCTCCTCATTTTCTCGAAAGCTATTAGAGATATTGGAAATATCATTGCAGCATCTGATACACCTAATTAAACTGTACAACTCTCATAATGAATATTTGTTCTATGACTAATAATTACGCAGTAAAATGAAACTTAATTTTTATATAAAAACATGACTTTCCTCCTCATTTTCTCGAAAGCTATTAGAGATATTTGAAATATTATTGCAGCATCTGATAGACCTAATTAAAATCTACTACTGTCATTATGAATATTTTCACTAGTACTAATAAATAGTGAATTTTACTTTTTTTAATATTACTTTCTTCCTCGTTTTCTCGAAAGCTATTAGAGATATTAGAAATATCATTGCATCATCTGATACATCTAATTCAACTGTACAACTGATATGAATATTTGTTCTATGACTAATAATTACGCAATAAAATAAAACCGTATTTTTATATAAAAACATGACTTTCCTCGTCATTTTCTTGAAAGCTATTAGAGATATTGGAAATATAATTGCAGCATCTGATAGACCAAATTAAACTGTACAACTGATATTATGAATATTTGTTCTATGACTAATAATTACGCAGTAAAATGAAACTTAATATTTATATAAAAACATGACTTTCCTCCTCATTTTCTCGAAAGCTATTAGAGATATTGGAAATATCACTGCAGCATCTGATAGACCTAATTAAACTGTACAACTATCATTATGAATATTTGTTCTATGACTAATAATTACGCAGTAAAATGAAACTTAATATTTATATAAAAACATGACTTTCCTCCTCATTTTCTCGAAAGCTATTAGAGATATTGGAAATATCACTGCAGCATCTGATAGACCTAATTAAACTGTACAACTATCATTATGAATATTTGTTCTATGACTAATAATTACGCAGTAAAATGAAACTATATATTTATATAAAAACATGACTTTCCTCCTCATTTTCTCGAAAGCTATTAGAGATATTGGAAATATCATTGCAGCATCTGATAGACCTAATTAAACTGTACAACTGTCATTATGAATATTTGTTCTATGACTAATAATTACGCAGTAAAATGAAACTTAATTTTTATATAAAAACGACTTTCCTCCTCATTTTCTCGAAAGCTATTAGAGATATTGGAAATATCATTGCAGCATCTGATACACCTAATTAAACTGTACAACTCTCATAATGAATATTTGTTCTATGACTAATAATTACGCAGTAAAATGAAACTTAATTTTTATATAAAAACATGACTTTCCTCCTCATTTTCTCGAAAGCTATTAGAGATATTTGAAATATTATTGCAGCATCTGATAGACCTAATTAAAATCTACTACTGTCATTATGAATATTTTCACTGGTACTAATAAATAGTGAATTTTACTTTTTTTTAAATTACTTTCTTCCTCGTTTTCTCGAAAGCTATTAGAGATATTAGAAATATCATTGCATCATCTGATACATCTAATTCAACTGTACAACTGATATGAATATTTGTTCTATGACTAATAATTACGCAATAAAATAAAACCGTATTTTTATATAAAAACATGACTTTCCTCGTCATTTTCTCGAAAGCTATTAGAGATATTGGAAATATCATTGCAGCATCTGATAGACCTAATTAAACTGTACAACTGATCATTATGAATATTTGTTCTATGACTAATAATTACGCAGTAAAATGAAAGCTTAATATTTATATATAAACATGACTTTCCTCCTCATTTTCTCGAAAGCTATTAGAGATATTGGAAATATCATTGCAGCATCTGATACATCTAATTAAACTGTACAACTCATATTATGAATATTTGTTCTATGGCTAATAATTACGCAGTAAAATGAAACTTAATATTTATATAAAAACATGACTTTCCTCCTCATTTTCTCGAAAGCTATTAGAGATATTGGAAATATCATTGCAGCATCTGATACACCTAATTAAACTGTACAACTCTCATTATGAATATTTGTTCTATGACTAATAATTACGCAGTAAAATGAAACTTAATATTTATATAAAAACATGATTTTCCTCCTCATTTTCTCGAAAGCTATTAGAGATATTGGAAATATCACTGCAGCATCTGATAGACCTAATTAAACTGTAAAACTGACATTATGAATATTTGTTCTATGACTAATAATTACGCAGTAAAATTAAACTATATATTTATATAAAAAACATGACATTCCTCCTCATTTTCTCGAAAGCTATTAGAGATATTGGAAATATCATTGCAGCATCTGATAGACCTGATTAAAATCTACTACTGTCATTATGAATATTTTCACTAGTACTAATATATACTGAATTTTACTTTTTTTTAAATTACTTTCTTCCTCGTTTTCTCGAAAGCTATTAGAGATATTGGAAATATCATTGCATCATCTGATACACCTAATTCAACTGTACAACTGATATTATGAATATTTGTTCTATGACTAATAATTACGCAGTAAAATAAAAACCGTATTTTTATATAAAAACATGATTTTCCTCGTCATTTTCTCGAAAGCTATTAGAGATATTGGAAATATCATTGCAGCATCTGATACACCTAATTAAACTGTACAACTGATATTATGAATATTTGTTCTATGACTAAACGATGTGTTGATGCTACTGTTCAAATCGGATAAACCAGGAGAAATTTACTATCCTAAGCATATTATTCAATGTATAGATTGAAAAATCATAAATTATTAGATCACAGGCGATACAAGAAACTTTTTGCATTATCACGGTGAATGGGTTAAGGGTGGGTGTTTGGGGGGCCAGGTATCCCTCCGTGGCTTATTAATAAACATTAGTAAGAGGGAAAAATATTAACACACACAGATTGCTATTGATATTAGTTAGTCATTGTATATTTTTGTTTTCCCTTTTTTTATTTAGTTTGTCGAGTAGGAGGAGGAGGAGGAGGAGGAGGAGGAGGAGGAGGAGGAGGAGGAGGAGGAGGAGGAGGAGGAGGAGGAGCTACTGTTACTACTACTTCTATTACTACTACTACTGCTATTACTACAACTACTACTACTACTTTCCTCTCCTTTTCCTTTACTTGTCGTGGAGCAAATAGTTATACTGCCTTCACTACTTCGATAATAACACTTTAATTGTATTTAAACTTCAAAACATCATTATTTTTTTTCCTGAAACCGTTTTTTAAAATTTGAGAACAAAATATTAGTTTCCATAAGTTGTTGCAAGTTAACAAAGGTGAATTATGTACATTTGATTAGTTTAAGTGAACCTTTTTGATAGTCTACATTGATTTAACTTTTTTTTTAAGGTATATAAGAGAAAAGTTAGAAATTTACAATATATATAAAAAATAAAAATTAACTTTACTTGAAAATTTACCTTCTCTATACATACAACTATTTCAAACTTTGTGTATACCTATTAATGCAGGTAAATATATTTCTACGTATAGTTTAAAATAAAATAATTCAATAAATCAAAATTCAATCTATTCTCCACGCACATAACAATAAATCAGACCAAGAAACAAAACATATCTCCCGCCCCCCCTGCCCCCTCGCCCCCCTTCGCCCCCCTTAAAAAAATACATTACATTTCCCAAGGCACAAATTAACTTTTATCTCCCCCAAGACACACATCATGGCCCCCAAGGTGAAAATCCCTCTTTTTTCCCCTGCCCCCAAAGGTACAAATTAAAGATTGTTCCCCTTGCAGCCCTCCCAGCCTCCCCTCACCTCAGCACACCTTTTGGGCAGCACGTGACAACCTTCTGAGGGGAAACTTGGCTGTGGAAACGAGGAACCAGGTCAGTTATAGGATATTGGGGTAAAATTATATAAAAAATAAAATGAAAAAATGAAAAAAAGGGAAAAGAAGAAAATTTATAATAGAAGACGATATAAAAATAAGAGAAAATTTCAAGAAGAGGAATAACGAAGAATGAACAAGGAAGGAAGGAAGGAAGGAAGGAAGGAAGGAAGGAAGGATAAATGGAAAATAGGAAGGAAACTCATAAAGCTTTGAGGTCAGAGCGAGAGCGAGAGAGAGAGAGAGAGAGAGAGAGAGAGAGAGAGAGAGAGAGAGAGAGAGAGAGAGAGAGAGAGAGAGAGAAAGGTGCAAGGTTAAAGTGTGGATTAGTGAGAGAGGGAGAAGCAGAGGAGGAGGAAGAAGAAGAAGAAGAAAAGGAAGAGGAGGAGGAGGAGGAGGAGGAATGCCAAAAGAGTGTATAAGGGGAAAGGAGGAATGCCAAAGAAGGAGGAGGAGGAGGAGGAGGAGGAGGAGGAGGAGGAGGAGGAGGAGGAGGAGGAGGAAAAAGACGAAAAAACATAAGGTCAATAAATTCACCTTTGAACGAATAAATGTGAAAACCACGAAAACGAAAAAGGAAATCGAACAAATCACGATAAAGAACGAAAACAGAAAGAGAGAGAGAGAGAGAGAGAGAGAGAGAGAGAGAGAGAGAGAGAGAGAGAGAGAGAGAGAGAGAGAGAGAGAGAGAGAGAAAATTAATGAGTAGGGAAAAAAAGAAAATGTCCCACAAGATAATTGACAAAAAACTGAGTTGCTTCTTGAACGAGGGAAAAAAATTAATGGTAGTGGTAATGAGAGAGAGAGAGAGAGAGAGAGAGAGAGAGAGAGAGAGAGAGAGAGAGAGAGAGAGAGAGAGAGAGAGAGAGAGAGAGAGAGAGAGAGAGTGAGAGAGAAATAGAAATAAAATAATGTGTAGTGAAAGCATAACAAAAGAATATAAAGAAAGAAAGAATAAAGGACAAAGGAAGAAAGAAAGAAAGAAAGAAAGAAAGAAAGAAAGAAAAGAAAGAAGAAAGAGAAAGAGGATGCAAGAGAATAAGTAAGAAGGAAGTGAGGAGAAAAGATAAAAGTGAGCGTGTGTGTGTGTGTGTGTGTGTGTGTGTGTGTGTGTGTGTGTGTGTGTGTGTGTGTGTGTGTGTGTGTGTGTGTGTGTGTGATAGAATTGTTTTAAAGTGTTGCTCTAAGAAGATTAGTAAATAGAGGGCATGAGAGAGAGAGAGAGAGAGAGAGAGAGAGAGAGAGAGAGAGAGAGAGAGAGAGAGAGAGAGAGAGAGAGAGAGAATAAATGGATAGAGTAAAGAGTGGAATAAGGGAAAGGAAGGTAGAAGCAAATAAGGATTAATAAAAATCTCTCTCTCTCTCTCAACACCCTCTACCCATTACCCCAACTACACCCCCTTTCCTCCCCCTCCTCCTCCTCCTCCTCTTTAAATACTCTAGTGGATTGAAAAAGAATGGCATGAACTTTTACTTACAATGTCACATGCAACACATCGTAAATAACAATAATCCTCTTGCAATCTAGACCATAAATAATAATGTTCGACTCACAAGGGTTTAAAAAGATGATTGGGTGTTGCAGTTTCAAGAGATGTAAAAAGGCAAGTGTACATTGCAGTGTAGTGGTGAAAAATTGCGTTCACATAAAATAATAAGTGTTCGGTTTTATTGAAAGAATGTTGAACTCTATTATGAGGAAAGGTTATATATGGACTATATATATAATGCATTTACGACCTTCTACACTATATATAACTAAAATGCTGTTATAGTTATCCTAATATAAGATTAATATTGGTAAGCTTGTCTCAATATCTCAAATAGCTTTAGAGAAAATGAGGAAGAATGTAATGTATTTTAAAGACTATAATTATGTGATATTTTTGTTGTTGTTTATATTCCATTGTCATTGCATCTATTATCTTCAAAATAATTCAAGATTAATATTAAAAAAAAACATTAGTACCAATAAACAAAGAAAAATAAGAATCTATGAAAAATGACTGATATTCCATGTATAAAATTATTCACTTATTTAATATTTATTCTTGATTTCTTTGTTTATTAATGTTTCATATGGATTCTAAAATTATTATCATTGTTCTCAGATTTTTCTAATATATTTATATAATGTTTTGTTTCTTATTAAGGAAAATAAACTAAAAATGAGAAATTATTTTGACGTAACATTTTCAGTTTGTATTAAAATTATATAAAATACTTTCCATCTTCCACCTCCACCACACTGCTACCAAATCCTCCTCCTCCTCCTCTTCCTCTACCACCTCCTCCTCCTTCTCTTCCTCCTCCTCCACCTCCTCCTTCTCCTCTTCCTCCTCCTCGCCTGGTGACCTCCTGTCTCCAAGCCAGGTCGACGGAACCGGTTATTGAACACAAAGTTGGATGAACTTATACTAATTTGTTGCAGTTTCCACAAGGTGACTCTCACACACACGCACACACGCACACACGCACACACACACACACACACGCACACACACACACACACACACACACACACACACACACATAACAGAAACGCAAGTAAACAAACAAATAAAATAAAAGGAAAAAAAGGAACCAGCTAAAGTCTAAACTATGAGAAAAATAAAGAGTAAGAAGAGGAAGAGGAAGAGGAAGGAAAGAGGGAATCAAGAGCAATACAATCTTTCTCTTTCATCTTCCTCAGGTGGCGGCAGCTTTCTCCTCCTTCTCCTTCTCCTTCTCCTCCTCCTTCTCCTCCTCCTCCTCCATTCATTTCGACGGCCTTCTGATGCAAGAGTGAAGAGCAGCCGGAGGAGGAGGAGGAGGAGGAGGAGGAGGAGGAGGAGGAGGAATAACCGAATAAAGCAAGTGAAAGAGAAAGGAAAATATGGAAGGAAGAGAAAGAGGAAGAAGAAGAAGAAGAGGAGGAGGAGGAGAAGGAGGGATAGTTACAATTTTAATTTTATTGCAATGAAAATGTCTTGTTTTTTTAATAATAATAATGACACTGTATTACTGTTTCTTGTTTTCTTTTTATTATTTTTCATGGTTCCTTCCTTCCTTCGTTAGCTTGAAGCACTTTTTTTCCCGTTTTCTTTGATGACTTTCTTCCGTTTTCTTTCAGTGGTTTTCTTATTTTTTCTTTTTCACAATTTTCTCAACTAATTACTTCAGATATTTTTTTCTTTCTTCAGAATTTCATATTTATATATATACTTTTGATAAACTCTAAATTTTATCTTTCTTTTTATTCGTTCTAATCTTCCTCCTCTTAACTATTTTTTGTTTTGATCTTCAATTAATATTTTTTGATTCAATATTTATGTATTTTAATTAACTTTTTTATTATTACATTTTGTCTTTCACTTTCGTTTCTATATATAATCTTTTTTTTTTTGGTATTAATTTTGTCTTTTTTACTGTTTTAATAATCTTCTCTGTTCACGATTTTCTAATTACTCTCTCTCTCTCTCTCTCTCTCTCTCTCTCTCTCTCTCTCTCATTTATTCTCTTTTAAATAAACTTATCCTCTTAGTGAACATTTTTCTCTCTTTACTTCTCTTTTCCGTGCAATCATCTTTTTTTATTAAACTTTCATGTTACATTATTTTTTTTTCCTTCTTTATTTTCATTCATTTTCACACACACGAAAAAAAAAATAATTCCTCGTCTGTTTCTGTAATAGTGATCATCTTTCATTTTTGTTCATTTTTTTTATATAACTATCAAACGTTCTGTGTGTGAATATATGTATGTATGAATTTATGTATGTATGTATGTATGTATGTATGTATGTATGTATGTATGTATGTATGTATGTATGTACGTCTCTGGTTCCTTTAGCTATCCCCCTTTAAAGGAATGTGAAGTATAATAGATCAATCCTTTACCTTTTACAAACACATTTACCTTAATATTTCTATCATTTATATTCCCATTTATTTGATTTCTCCTCCTTATTACTCTTTATGTTTATTCCCTCTCTCTCTCTCTCTCTCTCTCTCTCTCTCTCTCTCTCTCTCTCTCTCTCTCTCTCTCTCTCTCTCTCTCTCTCCTTGCATTCACCCTTTCACAAAAACAGAGTGAGAAAACTTTGAGAGAGAGAGAGAGAGAGAGAGAGAGAGAGAGAGAGAGAGAGAGAGAGAGAGAGAGAGAGAGAGAGAGAGACAGGGAGAAAGAGAGAGAAACAGAGATAGAGAAAATGCTTCAATAAGGGTAACTTTCCTCTTGTAACGGCGTGTTAAAACCTGTCTCTCTCTCTCTCTCTCTCTCTCTCTCTCTCTCTCTCTCTCTCTCTCTCTCTCTCTCTCTCTCCATTGTTCCCCTTCCAGTACTTTTTCTCCTCTTCTGGTTATGACAGGATTGCTCTCTCTCTCTTTTTCTTTCTTTTTCTCGATATAGCATCTCCCCCCCCCCTCCTCCTCCTCCTCCTCCTCTCTTCTCATCCTCTTCTTTCTCTTCTACATATCGATGAGCTCTCTCTCTCTCTCTCTCTCTCTCTCTCTCTCTCTCTCTCTCTCTCTCTCTCTCTCTCTCTCTCTCTCTCTCTCTAGCTGACAATATCGTTTCCTGCAATCTCATCTCGTCTCCTCTCTCTCTCTCTCTCTCTCTCTCTCTCTCTCTCTCTCTCTCTCTCTCTCTCTCTCTCTCTCTCTCTCTCTCTCTCTCTCTCTCACCACAGATTATGTCCTGAAGGGAAAAAACGAAAAAAAAATGGAAAAAAATGGCCAAGTTTTTTTTACGACGCGAAACGGTATAGATTTTTTTAGAGATAGCTCACTTTTTTTATTACTGAAGGAGGAGAAAGAGGAGGAGTGGGAGGAGTAGTAGTAGTAGAGAGAGGAGTGGTGAGGGAAGGAGGAGAGCAAATGGTTTAAATTACGAAAAGGTCATCTCTCTCTCTCTCTCGCTCTCTCTCTCTCTCTCTCTCTCTCTCTCTCTCTCTCTCTCTCTCTCTCTCTCTCTCTCTCTCTCTCTCTCTCTCTCTCTCTCAACAAAAAAGTTATATAGTCTCTAATAAAGTTATCCCATTTCATTGTCATCACACACACACACTAACACACACACACACACACACAAATACAAGAGATACTATGTAATCCTCTTCTTCTTTCTCCTCCTCCTCCTCCTCCTCCTCCTCTTCCAGCCTTCCACTGTACTATCCTTTCTCTAAGTCAAGTAGTTAGTGTAGAGTAGTTATATCAAACAGCCTTCACAGGACCCTAGGGTATGTTGTTGTTTGTGTTCCCTTGTATTCCTCCTCCTCTTCCTCTTCCTCTTCCACCTTTCATTATGTTTTCACTGTTGTTATTGTTCCCTTTAAACCCCCTCCCACCTCCTCCTCCTCCTCTTCCCATTCTCACTCCACATTGCCAGACATAGAACGTCAAGGCAAGCTATAACGTATACAATGGATGGTCCGTTTTCTATGCTTTTTAACGGTAACTAAAATGTATGTATGAAGTTATGTCTAAAAATATGATGAAACGGTTATTATTACATAGATTTTGGTGTTTATGGTGTGTGTGTGTGTGTGTGTGTGTGTGTGTGTGTGTGTGTGTGTGTGTGTGTGTGTGTGTGTGTGTGTGTGTGTGTGTGTGTGTGTGTGTTGAGTGTCATTTAAAAGTTTTGGTCGGAGAAAGTTTTTTATATTTATACATTTTGTTTTTTTCTTGTCTAAGCGTTAAAGTTTTCGTGTATCTATAATAAGTTTCAAAGGACTTTTTCGAGATTTCTGGAAAGGAATATATAAAAAAAATAGATTCCTGGACACATGAAAATTTCCAGGATGTATGAAAATTCCTGGAAAGTGTGTGTGTGTGAATTTCTGAACAGTGTGTGTGTATGTGTGTATGTATTTCTGGAGAGTGTGTGTGTGTGTGTGTGTGTGTGTGAGAATTTCTGAAGAGAGTGTGTGTGTGTGTGTGTGTATGTTTTTTGAGTGTGTGTGTATGTATATAATTTTGGGGAGATTTACACAGCTACAACGGGTTAAATATGTGATGTAATTTTCGGATATTTCAGTATAATTTCCTGTTATGTATATTATTCACGATTACTACAGTTTGTTGATGTAGATTTAGGGTTATGTGACTATAATGGGCTGGCCAACGGGGCACCAAAATGTAAATAATGTATTGATAAATTAATATATGTAAAAAAAAAAGTTGACGTTACTGGAAGACAATTCAAAATGCAAATAATGATGATGATAATAATAATAATAATAAAATCTCTTTCCTTTCCATTCTCTTCCTACATTCCTTTCCTTCTCTTTACCTCCTCTTGTATTCCTTTCTCCTCTTTCCTTCCACCTTCCTACTCCTTCCCTTCCCTTCCTTATCCTCATCCTTTGCCTTCCCTTCTCCTCCTCTCCTCTCCTCTCTTCCTCCTCCTCCTCCTCCTCCTCCCCATACACAAGGCCACAGATGAGAGGAGCCAGACGCCACCGAGCCACAGCCTGTAGTCCTGCTGTCCACTAAGAGCCACGTAAATAGGAGGAGGAGGAGGAGGAGGAGGAGGAGGAGGAGGAGGAGGAGGAGGAGGAGGAGGAGGAGGAGGAGGAGGAGAGAAGGAGGAGGTTGCATGAATGGACTCAACAAGAAACTCCATAAGCATAAAAATATTTTTCAATAAATATAAGAACTCTTTAGAGAGAGAGAGAGAGAGAGAGAGAGAGAGAGAGAGAGAGAGAGAGAGAGAGAGAGAGAGAGAGAGAGAGAGAGAGAGAGATTCGAAAAAAGAAAACCAGAACTTGTAAACAAAACGAGCTTTGAGGAGGAGGAGGAGGAGGAGGAGGAGGAAGGAGGAGAGGAGGAGGAGGAGGAGGAGGAGCAGGAGGAGGAGGAGGAGGAGGAGGGAGAGAAAGAAACAGAGAAGGAAAAAGAGAAAGAAGAACAGAAGAGGAAGTTGAATACAATAAGGAGGAGGAAGAGGAGGAGGAGGAGGAGAAAGAAAACGAGAAGTAGGAGTAGGAGAGGGAGGGGAAACTTAACAATCTCCACTACCATTGCATCTTGCCCTCGTTTGCCCTCTCTCCACCTCACTCCCACGCCCAAATGGACGCCCAAAACAGCCCTCAAGAGTCCCACAACCCTGAGGCGACTGTACAATGTTATCCTTGAGGGCGGGGAAGGAGGGGAAGGGAAGGGAAGGGAAGGGAAGGGAAGGGAAGGGAAGGGAA
>JAPQNM010000015.1:3022002-3069502 GCA_029783475.1 Metacarcinus magister | reverse complement strand
AAGCATAACATGATTTTCTTCTTCATTTATTCACTTATAATTGAATTGAATTGACTTGACTTCTTCCTTCCTTCATTTATTCACTTATAATTGAAATAGCAAAAAGATCGTATATTTAGCACATGAAAGAATGTATCAATTGCTTTCAAATGTAAACTTATACCTTATTTCCCGCTTCAAAAGGACGAGAAATAGCAACACTTTAATAAAAATCTATAATAAATTGGAAGGAAAAGGATATGTGTTTGGGGCGAGGGGAGAAATGAGGGGAAATTATAGCTATATATTTTTTTTTTTATCCAGGGAAGGTTTCAGTATAAAAAAAAATGAAAAAACGAAAAAAACAAACAGATGAACGTAAACAATGATTGATACGTAAGGGAAAAATGAAGGAAAAATGAAGGAAAAGTGAAGGAAAAGGTAAAAAGAAATTATGAAAGCAAAGAATAGATAACGAATTTGAAAACGTGTGAAGACTGAAAGAGAAAATAAATAAATAAGAAAATAAAATAATAAAAAAACATGAAAGGAAATCAAGAAAATCAGGTGGAAATTCTGAAGAAATCTTAGAAAAATCATGACAGAGAGAGAGAGAGAGAGAGAGAGAGAGAGAGAGAGAGAGAGAGAGAGAGAGAGAGAGAGAGCCTTGGACGTCAAAAAAGGTGCCTCTTAAGCTGCAAGGAATTCAGGGTGATCAACATTGACAGGAGCGTTAAAAATTGAGGAGACTTGCATTTACTCTCTTTTTCTTTTACTTTTACAGGACGAACGAGACGAGACAAGACGATAACAGGAGGAGGAGGAGGAGGAGGAATAATGCAGAGTAAATGTTGACAAATGTAATGATGAAAGGATAACTATTACATTTATTATTCATTTCTTGCGTCAGATACAGAGAGAGAGAGAGAGAGAGAGAGAGAGAGAGAGAGAGAGAGAGAGAGAGAGAGAGAGAGAGAGAGAGGTGAACTTGCTCTTAATTACTCACACTTCACCTATCCTCCCCCCTTCCCCCCCTCCCCCATGCAAACTTTCATCCTCCCCAAACTTTCCTTCCCCTATTTATTTTCTATCCTCTCTCTTCTCTACCCAAATTTTTTTCTCTCCTTTATTTATTTTTCTCTTTCCTCCATTCTACCATTCTTCTCTCCTTCTTACCCCTCACTTTCTCTCCTTCCTTTTTTTTTCCCTCCACCCTTTCATTCTTCCCTCCTGCCTTCCCCTTCCCTATCTAATTCCTGTTTTCTTTTAAATGGGGCTGAAGGAAGGGCTAATTGAAGGGGTGAAGGAGAGAGGAAGGAAGGGATGATATGACGAACAGAGAGACAGACAGGTGGTGGTGGTGGTGGTGGTGGTGGTGGTGGTGGTGGTGGTGGTGGTGGTGGTGGTGGTGGTGATGGTGGTGGTGGTGGTGGTGGTGTAAGTATATATAACATTCAACAGCTATCACCACATCAAATACTATAAATACATACATACATACATACATACACACATTACCTACAGCTTCAAAGGTAGAGAGAATCACTTTCATCACACACACATACACACACACACAAGGTCACTCTGATTGGCTGGCTGTTCAAGGTCATGATGAGAGTGAAGGAAGGAAGGAAGGAAGGAAGGAAGGAAGGAAGGAAGGAAGGAAGGAGGGAGGGAGGGAGGGAGGGAGGGAGGGAAGGAAGGAAGGAAGGAAGGAAGGAAGGAAGGAAGGAAGGAAGGAAAGAAGGAAGATAGATTGTGAAAGGTGACAATAAAAGTTAAATAGAGAATGAATAATAATAATAATGATAATAATAACAATAATAATGATAATGATAATAATAATAATAATAGCAATAATAAGCTCCTCTCTCTCTCTCTCTCTCAAAATACCAAATATTGTCCATAAGGTTATAAAAAAAAATAATAATAATAAAAAAAGAAAGAAAAAAAAGAAAGAAAAAGAGCGATAAAAAAAATTTGAACACTGCCAAGAATTTGAAAGTAGTGTCCAAGGAGGAGGAAAAGGAGGAGGAGGAGGAGGAGGAGGAGGAGGAGGAGGAGGAGGAGGAGGAGGAGGAGGAAAGAATGATAGATTAGAGTCAGTGGGTGTGTGTGTGTGTGTGTGTGTGTGTGTGTGTGTCGAGGCGTTAAGAGTGTTATATTATATTACCTACTAAATCTCTCTCTCTCTCTCTCTCTCTCTCTCCCCAGATTACAAATGACACAATTTTTCTTTTATTTCTGTTCTGTGGAGACATTCATCAATTCTTCATCTTTCCTTCTTTTTTTTTTATTTTATCTATATTTCCTTTTTTTTGTTGTTTTTGGCAAAGACACAAAGGCATTTACTATATATCTTTCTTTTTTACCATAACTTTTTTTCCCATTTCCTTCCTTCCTTCCTTCATTCAATTATTCTATTTTCCTTCCTTCATTCCATTATCCTCTTTTTATTCTTCCTTCCATAATTCCTTCATTTCTCTCCTTCTTTCCTTTTTCTCTCCCTTCTTGCATTCATTCTTCCTTCCTTCCTTCCTTCGTTCTTTATTTCCTTTCCTCTCTTTTTTCTGTATCCCATTTCCTTCACTTTTTAAATGTCTCACTCTCTCTCTCTCTCTCTCTCTCTCTCTCTCTCTCTCTCTCTAAAGTTATCACACTAAATCACACTTAATGGAGAGGAAATGACCGTCATATCACACTCACTCACTCTCATTCACTCACACTCACTCACTCTCATTCTCATTCACTCACTCACTCATTTTTACTCCAAGTCTCTCTCTCTCTCTCTCTCTCTCTCTCTCTTCTTATCAAAACGACGAGGGAGAGGAATGACATTTATTAAGGGAGGAGGAGGAGAAGGTAAGGGTGAGGGAAAGAGGAGGGGGAAGGGGGGGAAGGGGGGAGGGGGTGATGTTTTATATATATATAACTTGAAAATGTTTCCTCTTACTATATAAAAAGAAAAGAATATAAAAAGAAGAAGAGAAGAGAAGAAGATGAGGAAGAGGAACACAACAAGAACAACTATAGCGAACAAAACAAATAAATAAATAAAATAATAATAATAATAATAATAATAATCATTAGAATAAGAATAAGAATAATAATAACATTAAAAATAATAACAACAATCACCTCCTTACCTTACTCACAGTAACAGTAGCAGTAGCAGCAGCAGTAGCAGTAGTAGCAGTAGTAGTAGTAGCAGTAGTAGTAGTAGCAGTAGTATAGTAGTAGTAGTAGCTGCTCTCTTGTGCAAATGAATAACAACATTAATAACATTAATAATAATAATAATGATGATGAGGCAGAATAACATATAAAGTAAATAATTAGCCTACAGAATACTAGGCTTAAATTAATAATGATTAAATACACTACAGCCTACTTATCTAGTTATAAAACAAATATATATAATCTAAACTTCAATAAATAATAAAATATTTCAACACAAAGAGTGAAGGAAATAAAATAATATAAATGTCAACTTACATCTGCGTAGCTCACTTAACTACTTTTAATTACCTCTTAATCACCACACATACATAGTCATTAATAATAACAATAATAATAATAATAATAATAACATTAATAACATTAATAATAATAATAATAATAATAATAATAATAATAACATTAATAATAATAATAATAATAATAATAATAATAACAATAACATTAATAACAATAATAATAATAATAATAATAATAATAATAATAATAATCACAAAGCAGAATGGCATATAAAGTAAATATTTGAAATAAAATAGCCTATATAAGGAAGGAAGAAGAGGAAGAGGAAGAGGAGCACTAATAGAACGACTATAAAGAAAAAACACAATGATTTAATACACTACAGCCTACTTATCCATTTATAAAACCAATATATATAATGTAAACTTCAATAAATAATGTAATATTTCAACACAAAGAGTGAATAAATGTGTACTTACACCTGCGCAGCTACTCGGTCCAACGTGGTGTTAATAATGGTTGTTAATCCTTATCACCTGCCCTTCCTCCCGTTCCTCACTCATCCTACAGCATCACGAAGCCGCACTCTTGTATTCCTGGTACCGTGAGGGAGGATGAAGGCGCCAGGAAGGTTAGAAAATTAAATAATGTATGGAGGAAACTTTTGCTGTGTTACATTCACTAACCTTCCATGATGCTGGCCTGTGATTGGCCTACCAGTCACGTGACGTAGTCCCTGCACGATGATTGGTCCACACACTCGTCTCTCTATCTATCCCTTATTACCTCTTAATCACCATACACACATACATACATACATAGTCATTAATAATAATAACAATAATAATAATGATGAGGCAGAATAGCATATAAAGTAAATAATTTAAATTAGCCTATAGAATACTAGGCCTAAATTAATAATGATTAAATTATAAAACAAATATATATAATCTAAACTTCAATAAATAATAAAATATTTCAACACAAAGAGTGAAGGAAATAAAATAATATAAATGTCAACTTACATCTGCGTAGCTCACTTAACTACATTTAATTACCTCTTAATTACCACACATACATAGTCATTAATAATAACAATAATGGAAATTCTTGATATTAGGTCCGTGTCACGTACACACACGACTCACCTATCATGTAGAACACTTGGTAATCGTGCCGTAAACGTAAAAAAATGCTGTACCCGCTTCTAGTGTGGCCGTAATGTAATAACACTCGCGAGTGTGGCGAAACTCAACAGTTTGTAAGTCCAGCGAGCTCTGCAGCAGTCCAAAGTAAACATTGAAATGATTTTCTATTGTTTATGACTGGGATTTGTGGGTAGCGGCATATAAGGATTTCATGATATCTATACAACTGAACCCTACAATCGCGCTGCCACTCGTGACTGCCATTCCTGCCGCTACCAATTACAACTTTCCACGCTAAGTTCAGTTACGCTTTTCATCTGTTTTAGGGACACGTCAGGTGTTCCGATACAGGCTCATCTGGTATCCCAGGCAACGAGGTAGCAGATACTGCTGCCAGGATGGCCTTAACTGAGGCAACACAACACCCTTCCCTCTACCGCTCTCCACAGCCACACGCCTCACCTCCCGGGTCTGCCGCTCCACCTGGAAGAACACGCTCGGCGATGCCCTCCGCACCACCTCCACGGGCCATTACCGAAGTGACTCTTGCCCCCAGGCCGTGGAGACGACAAAAATCACGTGTCCTGGATGTCACCCTCACCCGCCTCCGCCCAGGCGCAGGCGGGGGGGGATAGGTAGGTTATGCTAGGTTAGGTTAGGTTAATGTCTTAGCGGTGGGGTCCAGGGGGGGGGCCCAGCCCCCCCGGCTAGATTAGGGAAATTCGAAATTTTCAGGGAAGTTTTCTTAGATCTTTGAAGACATATTTCGGTTATTTTTCATCCCCCCCAAAACCCCCGATTCCCCACGGGCCCCCAAGCTTGTTTGAAGGGATAGGAGGGGTTGGTGGGGGTTGGTGGGGAATCGGGGAGGCGGACTTAATATTCAGAAATACCATAATAATAATAATGACGAAGCAGAATGAATATAGTAAATAATTATAATAAAATAGCCTATAGGTCACTAGGCCTAAATTAATTAATACACTACAGCCTACTTATCTATTTATAAAACATATGTATGTAATCTAAACTTCAATAAATAATGGAATATTTCAACACAAAGAGTGAAGGAAATAAAACATGTCTACTTACATCTGCATAGCTTTGTGGTTAAACGTGCACTGTTAATAATCACCATTAATCCTTATCATCTACCATTCCTCACGTTCCTCACTTATCCTACAGCATCACGAAGCCATTCTCTTGTAATCCTGATACCGTGAGGAAGGATGAAGGCGCCATGAAGGTTAGAAAATTAAATAATGTATGGAGGAAGTTTTTGCCGCGTCTTCCCCTTCTTACCTTGATGCTTCGAAGGACGACTGAGACGATGGTTATAATACACGAAGGGGTTTTTTTTATTATTTCACTGCATTTCTTCCATTTATCTTTAACCTATTAATTATAAAAAAGATAAATATATACATGTTTGTGTGTGCATCTCGCTGTTTGGAATATTTAAACGATATTATATGTAGACTGAAGGTAAATTAATGTATTTAGAATGTCAATTGCTTCCTTTTTATTGATTATTATTGTATTATTATCATGTATCTTATGTTTTTCTTGTTTATTGTTGGAAATTAAGTAATATTGTGGTTCGTAGAGAGAGAGAGAGAGAGAGAGATTGTTGTTGCTGTCGTTGTTTGATTCATTTATTGCGCATGGAGGCGTGTGCAATGTGTTAGGCCTTACAAACATACAGCTTCATACATATGCACAGGACAAAATAAATGAAGATTATGTATAATCCTGTCACGAAGGGAAATAAGTTATGCTGATGAGAGAGAGAGAGAGAGAGAGAGGGAGAGAGAGAACATAAGAATATAAGGAAGCTACAAAAGGCCCTGAGGCTTGCACAGGTAGTTCCTGTTAATCCTATCCCCCCTTATTACCTACACCCACCTCTCATCCCCATCCATGTAGTCGTCAAAGTCTTTTAAGACTCCCTATTGTCTGTGCACTAACTACCTGCTGACTGAGTCTGTTTCAATCATTTACCACCCTATTTGTAAACCAATTTCTGCCTATTTCTTTATTAAATCTACATTTTTCTAGTTTGAATCCGTTATTTCTTGTTCTATCCTGACTACTGATCGTAAGAAGTTTTCCTTCATCCCCCTTATTAAAACCCTTCTAACACTTCAATACTTCTATCAGATCTCCCCTTACTCTACGTCTCTCCAGTGAGTGCAATTTCAAAAGCTTTAGTCTCCTTTCATAACTAAAATTACGAATCCCTTCAATCATTTTGGTCATCCTTCTCTGCACTGACTCTAACAAAATTATATCCATTCTATAATACGGTGACCAAAACTGCACTGCATACTCGAGCTGAGGTCTGACTAACGCTGAGAGAATACTAGGCCTAAATTAATGATAGGCTTATTCAAATACACCTTTTTGGGGGTTAGAATAACAAAACAAGTGTAGATCATTATTTTTATTGCTGCCTTGTAAATGATGGCGTCTTCATTAATATATATTGTATTATGAAGCACCTTGTCTTTATTTTACACCTCGTCTTTATCTTAAACATCGTCTTCATCTTATATATCGTCTTTATTCTTATCTTTATTCTCGTCTCCCTTCTTATTATACCCAAAACATGATCAGTATTATGGATCAACATTATCATTATCATTATTATTATCATTCTCAAAACACTCAATTCTTCTTAACACAATTTTCATAACAAACATTTATTTCTTCTTTAACACAATTATATTTTTTCTTAATAAACACTGAATCCTTAACATTGGTCATCTTTGGATCACTTAACACCTCACCTAACTCCAAATTGTCTTTTCTTAATAGATAACATATAAAAGTGATGAATAGGTCTATAATATATTAATCAACATAAGGATACATTTCATATCATTTCCAAGAGGCGTTAATTTAAGCTGCATTAATATTAGTCAGGAATAAGAAAAAATACATAAATTGAAGAAGTTATTTGCAAGTTAGGAATCAAGAAATATGTGAATTGAAGTAAGTATTTGCAAGTTGTATACAAATTACGACTTTTTATATATACTTTTTTTTTGGTTACGCCTTGAGCAAAGTATAATTATGTGTATACATAAAAACTCACCCACAGCCTTGATAAAGCCACGTTATTAGGATACAATAGTTCTTTATTATCATTATCATTAATTAATAACATCTGCACTGGCCTTAATTATCACTTAGTATAAATAGATATAATGATATAGTTATTAAGCTCTCTCTCTCTCTCTCTCCAGTGGTTAGGAAGTGCAAAGTTCTCTCCATATATATAAAAAACAAACAAAATAAAATAATAATAATACGCCATCACCTCAATTAATAAAGCAATTTAAAACACACTTCCTATTAATAATTTTTTTCTATAGGCAGAGGTTGAAGATAGTGCCTTTAATCAACCCTTTATTACCCTTATGACACTCCTAGGTTAGAATTATAATTACAAAGCTGCCGTTGATGGGGTTAGATAGTTAGGTTACAATACATTACATTATATTTCTTACTCGAATTGGATATATAATGTTTATTTTATTTTATTTTATTCCTATTAATTCACTCACATTACAAACATTTCTTCCTCATTACAAACATTTCTTCCTCTTCTCGGATATCTAACTTTTACTTATTTTATTTATTTTCATTAATTCACACATTACAATACGTTAAATTTCTTCTTTGTTTCAGATATTCAACATTTACTTAGTTTTTTCCCATTGACTCATTCACTCACTCATTACTTCCACTTACATAATTACAATGTCCATATATTAATAATCTTATACATAATGAATGACCTTAATTATAACACTTCCAGATATGTTACAGAGGCAATTAGCATATAATGTATTTTTAATTAATGAAGTTATACCTAATGAGAATTAAGATTACACTCAATTATCACATTCTAGACTTGAAAGATTGGATTTAATTTTCTTTTCTCAATCCACAAAACCCGAACATTATTTTCTGACAATCTTTCCAAGCCGAGACTTTTTTTATCATATACTTTTTTTGCGCCTTACATGACATTATTTTGGACAGACTTCCACTATGATAATACACTTAATTAATTCAAAGTCGGACGTACGTACATATTATTATGAAACCAATCGTATAATTATCCTTTGGTGAGTAAAAATAATAGTAATTGAAAAATAATTAGTTAAAATGATCATGTCTAAAAATGAGAAACATGTATCTATTCTTCTCATGCATAAATTACAAAAAAATGTATAAATAAAATTGAATAAATAAATAATAAATAAATCCGCATAATACATAACAAAAATATCGCTGTTCTTACCATGATACAATATGTTCATCAGTAATGCATGTTCGGATTCCATTTAAAACTGTTTGGATTCCTTATAAATTTTTTTGGATTCCTTATAATATTTTTTGGATCCCTTATAATATTTTTTGGATTCCTTATAATATTTTTTGGATTCCTTATATTTTTTTTGGATTCCTTATAAATCATTTTGGATCACCTTTTACCCAATAGAGGTGAACATATTATCCTTTCCATCCTCTAGTCCTTCCTTCCCACACGCACACACACGTACAGAGAATCACCACAAGGGTATATGTGTACATAATCCAACACCACATAGAAACTCTCTTCAGAAGCTCACCTACAGTACAACCTTTATTTAACACACTAATTCAGCCAAGCACAGTTAGGTTACATCAAGCTTTCCTCACCTAAATTAAGCATTCACTCTCCTGTTTACCTTGCAGTTTAGGGTTTCACGGCGGTGGTCTAGTGGTTAGCGTGAGGGGCAGATCACCTCAGAGTCCCAAGTTTGAGTCCCTGCAAAGGCTGGTCACTTTTCTATTGTAATACCGCTGAGTGGCCTAAGATCACCCACATGCTGCCATAACACTATCCTCGACGGGACTGCAAAGCTATATGTATCGAGAAGCTTCCGCTGGCAGCATGAGCCTTTCTCTCAACAAGAAACGAGGCGTCACTCAAAAAATCTAACCTGTGCTACTAACGGGCAGAGGCTGATCATCTAAAGCCTCCAACAAGCAAGGTGCATGAATCAGCAAATATTAACAATCACTCCAAATATTGCTTGATTTAGCGGAATTGTATCCGCTAAATGCAAATCGTTTCTATTATATCTATTATTCCGTTAAATCAACTTCCGTTATATCAAGCTTTCACTTTACATTTATAAAAAAAAAATAATATATACATCCTAGCCAGATCTAAACCCAAATAAATCTTTTCCATACAATACATTCATCAACAGCAGCACATAATGCATCAAGTAAATGAGGTTTGAGTTAGGCTTGCACACACGCGGCTATTGTATTATATTATAGTGTATTGTATTGTATTACTGTATTGCATATGTTTGAGCAAGCTGGTGGCGGGTTATAATACAATATTGCCTTACTTAATCAAGCCATCCAAAAATATAGAGCGAGAATATTGGTAACTCCTGCAAACTATTTATATAAGCAGAACAAACTTGTACTTTTTATGTTTATTTAATGTATATATGCATTTGTATGATGTGTTTATTGCTATTCTATTATATGGGTTTGTGTAAGGCTCTATGGGGTGGTGGGTGGTGGTAGTAGTAGTAGAAGTAGAAGTAGTAGAAGTAGTAGTAGTAGTAGTAGTAGTAGTAGTAGTAGTAGTAGTAGTAGTGGTAGTAGTAGTAGTAGTAGTAGTAGTAGTAGTAGTAGTAGTAGTAGTAGTAGTAGTAGTAGTGGTAGTAGTAGTAGTAGTAATGGTAGTAGTAGTAATGGTAGTAGTAGTGGTGGTAGTAGTAGTAGTGGTAGTAGTAGTAGTGGTAGTAGTAGTAGTGGTAGTAGTAGTAGTGGTAGTAGTAGTGGTGGTAGTAGTAGTGGTGGTAGTAGTAGTAGTAGTAGTGGTAGTAGTGGTAGTAGTGGTAGTGGTAGTAGTAGTGGTGGTAGTAGTAGTAGTGGTAGTGGTAGTAGTGGTAGTGGTGGTAGTAGTAGTAGTGGTAGTAGTAGTGGTGGTAGTAGTAGTGGTAGTGGTAGTAGTGGTAGTGGTGGTAGTAGTAGTGGTGGTAGTAGTAGTAGTGGTAGTAGTAGTAGTGGTAGTGGTAGTAGTGGTAGTGGTGGTAGTAGTAGTAGTGGTAGTAGTAGTGGTGGTAGTAGCAGTAATAATATTAGCTAGTTGTCTATGTTTGTGCTAGTATTATGGTCTTACTATTGTGCTATATTTTTAAACTTATCTTTGAAATTATGTGCCTTCATTGAAACTTTGGGATGACTCTCTATCTATCTATCTATCTCTCTCATTCACACACACACACACACACACACACACACACACACACACACACAGACACACACACACAGACACACACACACAGACACACACACACAGACACAGACACAGACACAGACACAGACACACACACACACACACACACACACACACACACACACACACACACACACACACACACACTATCTTCATTGCTGCAGAGTCACCTAACCTAACCAAACCTAACCTGATGCAGCCTAATTAAGACAACTACACCTACAACTACACTTAACAGATGTAGTGCAGGAACAACAACAACAACAACAACAACAACCTCAGCCTTATACAACTACAACTATGAGTAACACCAATAACCTACAGTTAGACGCAAGCTAAAAAAAAACTTTAATTTTTTTTTTTTTAAATAAAATAAATAATTATATTGCATAGTATAAAGGTGCAATACAGCCAGCTTGGTCCATAGATGATTAACACAGGTGCAAGTATACAGGTGCTAGGGTAGAACACCTGGTAGGCTCAAAGGAATATTCACTGTGTAGGGGAGGCGGTGGTACAGTGGTCAGCGTTCGGGCATGCCAACCTAGTGTCCCGGGTTTGAGTCCCAATATCCGCTGGCCACTTTTCTTTCTTTGGTATTACTGCTGAGTGGCCAAGGATTACCCATATAGCTGCCATACTGTCCTCAGACGGGACTTACAATGTTTATATGCATCTGAGGCTGTAGCAGCAATAGCCTCACTCGTTCTCAACATATTCAAGAGAGAACGTAAACATTTGAGGCGTCACTATAAAATATCTAAACCAACGCCAAATAACGGGCAAAAGGCAGTCCATCTTTGCCTCCATAAAAAGCCTACTGGCGCCAACACTTTCTGATGTGTGCAAATACATTTTTCTCAGTTTAGCCGACTCGTTCATCTGGTGACTGTGTGTGTGTGTGTGTGTGTGTGTGTGTGTGTGTGTGTGTGTGTGTGTGTGTGTGTGTGTGTGTGTACTGTTGCACCTTACAATGCCCGTCCAAAGTCAACCTAACCTAACCTAACCTAACCCTAGCTATCCTTAAGGCTCATTATGCTATCAATACCAATACATGGAAAGAAACAATGACTAACATACAACTTCTAGCACCAATATGTGAACCACACCACACACACACACACACACACACATACACACACACCTATAAACCTACAAAAACTACAATATACTTTCCCCATTCAGTAAGGTAAGCAAACATATCAAATATTTCAACGGTATACAACCTAACCTAATTACTGAGCTTCTAAATCATTCAAGAAGCTTAATTAACACTAATGATACGGTGATTATTAGGTTATTACAGGCAACAGCGACTGGCAGTATGCATTGCTTATATTGTGCTGAGTAAATACTTCTATGTATGTTTAGTCGGATGTGTGTATGTGTGTGTGTGTGTGTGTGTGTGTGTGTATAATCCTTCCTCCCTATCCCTTACCCTCCCTTCCTCCCTCCCTCCTCCTGTAACTCATATTTCAACACCTAAAGAGATATACAGAATACAGCGGGTTTTTGAACGTGTGTGTGTGTGTGTGTGTGTGTGTGTGTGTGTGTGTGTGTGTTGATGTTTGAAGTTATGGTGTTTGTCATCTGTCGTGTGAGCTATGCTAGGGGAAATGTATGTATGTATATTAGTTTTTTTTTATAACTAACTTTACTATCTATAATCTTTCTCTCACTCTCGCTCACTTGCTCTTCCTCACACAAACAGGTAATGCCTTTAAACTGTCAACAAATGAATGCCAAACAATTCTATGTACGTATTTCCACCTCACACAATACCCAACTAAGGCACTTCACACACACACACACACACACACACACACACACACACACACACACACACACACACACACACACACACACACACACGGGAGAGTGGTCATAGGTTAGGTTTGGTTCGGTGAGGTTAGATAAGGTAAGGTAAGGTGAGGTAAGGTTTGGTTAGGTGAGGTGAGGTAAGGTTAGGTAAGGTAAGGTTTGGTAAGATTAGGTTAGGTAAGGTAAGGTTAGGTTAGGTTAGGTTAGGTTAGGTTAAGTGAGTGTTTAGTCCTTGGTTCCTGCATTGATAGCTGCCAAGGCTGACCCGTAGGCTGCATCACCCCGGGAGTCAAGGGAGACGGGGAGCTGATAGGCAAGTTCTAACTCCTGTAGAAGGATGGTGTTCCGGGCTAAGGCTGAACCACCGCCTATGATGCTGGTGATGGCATTCTCCTCAAGCATGGAACGAGGCATCATGCTACGGGAAGGAAACAATGATGATGATGATGATAATAATAATAATAACAATAGTAATAACAGTAATAATAGTAATAATAATAACAATAATCAGTTTAATAAGAAAGAACACGCAGAATGATGTATATATATGTACTCTCATAACCTCAATTATCACTCATTATCTCAATTATCACATTAAGAAATCCGCCTTACCTGTTTATATTAGTAATGACCCCTTTGCATAGTGCTCTTATCACCTTCCCAAGCGAGAGATTCCCAAGGTCAACATTAGACACAGAGGCGTTCTGTAAGGGGTTGTGCCGCTCCCCAAACAAGGTGGGCTCAATCACTAAGCTGGACTCACTTGCTGCGTCTCCTCCAAGTGCAAGAATACGCTGCCAGATTTTTGCTGAAAGGATATGTTGATGTGAGGTGAGGTGAGGTCAGGTCAGGTTAGGTAAGGTATGGTAAGAAGAAATGGTAAGAAGAAGAAAGAACTTGAGAATATAAGAAAACTACAAGATATGAGAGAGAGACAGACAGAGAGAGAGACACACACAGGAAAAAACCACACTCCCCCCTTCCCCCGCCTCCACACTTACACTGAGGCACTGAGAAGCCCAGATCGAGGCTCCACTGCTGCAGCATCCTGACATAAGCTGCCATCACATTACCACCGTTGAGTGAGGCGGCCACAGCGAGGTAGGACGAGTTGAAGAAAGGGAAGTATTCAATGGGAGGAGGAGTGCGGGGGGCATTATCAGCTGGCTTGAAGTCCTGGAATAGAGATGAATATTGGATAGATTTAGTGTAGGGTAGGTGAACTAAGGCTACATACATACATACACAGATAATCCTACATAACATACATAGATAATCCGTTGCATTGAACTCTCAGACAAGACGTGTTCTTCCTATATTTCCTTACTTACAACTCCGTCTAATTCAGGAGGACAAAAGCAGGACAATAGACAGGACAACACAACCTAACCTCAAACCCTTTCATTCTACTACTACTTCAGATAAACACACATATACACGTACACACACACATACATACATACCTGGGGCATCTTGAAGCACATTTGGGCCGAGGTGGATATGTTAATGATTGCCTGGGTGTTCTTAGAGAGGAGAGGCAACACAGAGCACTGCAGATCACCTACAACACAAACACAAACACAAACAGGTTAGCTTAGGTTAGGTCACGAAGGAGAACAGGGAAGTAATGTAATCTCTTTCTACATATATTTACTCCTACACACTATACTATATATTTACAGTGCCTATACAACCTGTGTCTGACAATACTAATACTCCTCATCTTCCTCCTCTTTCCTCTTTCTCATTCTTGTCCTCCTCCTCCCTTTAGACCTCCTTACAATACCTCTATAGACCCTTTACAACTTCCTACGTCCTTTCACAACTTTAAACACCATTATATTACCCCTTATCATCTCTTTCTACGCCCATCTTCCCTCGGCACTCACCCAAGGATGCCAGTACAGGAGTGCCAGCCGGGATGCCATACCAAGACACCTGCAGCTTGCCCGCCTCCTGCCCTGAGTCCACCACCTGCGGCAGGAAGTCCAAGGGAAGACCAGCACCTTCAAGCAACTCTGTGTTCCATTCCTGTTCAAGGGTGGCAAAGATGTATAGATGGAATGGTCTGAAGGAAGAGGTGATAATGGCAAAGAATGTACAATGTTCCCGCCAATTTTACGTGAAATTGGTCAATATTTCAGGCCACAAAATGCGAATTCGCAAAATTGGATTCATTAACCTTATTGTGATTTTAGTCTGAGCTTGCACAGATGAAGATTGGTCTCGGTCACAAAATTGGAATATCGTAAAATTGGAACCCACAAAATTGGAGGGAGCACTGTACATCAATTAAAGAAAAAAATGTACAAATATAGATATGGAGACAGGACCACACGAGTGTAGCTCAGGCCCTGTATACTACAACTAGGTCAATACACACACACCCACCTTGGTTTCAGTGTTTAGGTAGCCCCAGGAGGCAGCATTCTGTACCGACATGACAGGCTGATTGAGTCCACACAACATACACACCAGGAAGTCATGGATGGTGGCGGCTCGGTTGTACCTGAAGCAGGAGGAAGACGAGGGAAAAAAGTGAGATCATTCCATTTTTCCTCAAGTCCAGTATCAGTAAATATTTCATTTTCTTCATGTAGGAATGTGGTAAAAATAAAATATAAAGTTAGGGCTGGTGACAGAACATACTTAGTGAGTTTTTCAGGTTTATGCTTAGAGAACCAGAGTAGCGTAGCACATCCATAGCCTGATGAGATGGCGATGTGAGACTCCGGGATGGGAAGGGACGAGATGAACTCCTGACTGCATCTACTGTCCTGCCACGTGTAGTTGTTGCTCACTTCATTAATGCAAAACCTGAACAAGGAGGAAGGTGAGGTGAGGTTTGTATTCATAAGTGTGATGTCAGAGGGAACTAAAAATGGATATTATTATTATTATTATTTTTTTTTCTGTGTGATGCGAGGAATTAAAAATGGAGATTATACTTTTTCTCTACATAATATTTTTTTCTTCTTTTTGTGTGTCCTTAAAAACCATGTAATATCTCTCATTGCTATGGTGACTATATTACAATTATAAATACTGTGTTGCAAGAGTATTTAACAAGCATAAGAATAATCCACAGTATACACTCAGCATTTCCATTTGTATATAATAAAAATACAACCAGTCAATCATCTCTGGTAACAAGATGAATTAACTATCATTAACCAAACAATTATCATATAGTTAGTGCAATTCAAGATAGAATAGCACATTGAAGGGTTAATCTAGCAATCATTAACCTCTGCTTCTATGTAACTTTGCCCACAGAAGCTGAAACCACACACCAAACTTCAAAACACACCATAATGTCAATAAAAAAACACAGCAAAACAATAAAATACACAATAAAACACAGTGTCTCGGCTGGCAAGGTTAGATGACAAGCTTACAGTGTTTCCGCAAGGTTAGCGCATCGCCTCACCCCTGCTTGGTTTGATGGGCGTACAGGGGAGGCAGGGGGAAGCAGGGGGAGGCAGGAGGAGGCAGAGGAGGCAAGGAAAGGCAGGGGGAGGCAGGGCGAAGCAAGGGTGTGTTAGGTAATGCAAGGACTCATCAACCAACCCTGTGAGGAACATTACCTTAGACCACATGCCCAGTACAGCTACACCTCATTCTGACGGGGAAATTAGTACTCTGAAGTCTATGTGAAGTCTAACCTAACCATGCAATACTGAGGCTTAATATACACTCACTCTAAGTACTTTTTCTTATATATATACATTATTAAAAGGGTACTGGCTAAGGGACAACAAAATACGTTCATAAAATCTTGCTTTTCGCCAGACCCAGTAGGAGAAATAGAAGCAAGGGGTGCAGGTCCAGTTAACATTGATATACACTACATATTGACTGTAAAGTTATGTATATCTAATGTATAATATCATAAATCTCTGTTATTTATTATGGAAACTATGGGATGAGTTCAACTTTTACACTACTCGTTAAAATTCTGTATCAGTGAAAAGTACTGTTTGATGGTGTATAATTTTTCATCATTTTCCTTATAATTGATGTTTTACTATTTATATTAACATTCCTTCCTTTCTAATACCACCTGGGATGATAGGAAAATATATATATTCACTTGACTTGATTAATTATTGCAAAGCTTTTAGTAATATTATTTATACAGAACACTAATAAGAGCTGCCTTTTTAAAAATAATCGTTGCCAGAGTTATAACAATTAGCCATAACAAGCCTCCATAACCCATCTTCCATCCTGAAAAATAACTTTAAAATACACCAAAACAATTATATACAAAAATAAATCAATAACAATAACATACATGATAAGGATAATATTTAGATAACATTAGCGTGTTTTCCCAAGGTTAATACTTACACATCAAATAGATTTTAAGTTACACACACCTGTCAGAGTCCGGCTTCTGTTCCCACGCCTGTCCCTGCTTCCATAACATACAGCCGTGCATCTGTCCGCACACACCCACCCGCACCACCTTCCTCAGCATCTCCCGGGGAAGGCGAGACACACACATTTGCATGGCCGACAGTATACGAGGAACATCTTGCTTGTTGCCTCCCGTGCCTGTAGGAGTGTAAGGTGCTGTTGTAGTGGTCTGATATAATACATAGGTTATGGTATTCGCTAAACTCTGGTCTAGTTATATATTTATTTGGTATCTAGTTTAGTGATGTTAATATATTCATTCTGATTTTTTATTCATTCTAGTGTTTTATGCATTCGTTCATTCAGTAAGATTTGTACAGATATATTTTTACATGTGTTAAATATCCTTCTGGCAATATATTATGACATCTTCCTTCACGCACCCTAACCTAACACACACACACACACACTGTAGTTACCCAGTTCACTCGGCACATCAGAGCAGGTGTCCTTCTTCTGGCTTGACACCACCTCCTTGGTCGCCACATCCACGAGGCAGCACTTAACAGAGGTGGTCCCAATGTCAATGCCCAACACACAGTGGCTGGAACTCATTCTACCCGACCACCACCACCATCACCACCACCATAGTTAGATACAGGCCGATGCATTGACATGGTTTTTTTAGATATAATAATCTAATTGTGTTTTAACTATATACCAGATTGCTACGTTATGTTGAGTTATGCATTAACCTCACTGCTACAACAAGGATACTGCTTTAACATGCCAAGTATTTAGTAATTAATCTATCTTCACCATAAACACCAAATGATTATATTAAAGTTTATATTGAAATCATTATCTAACCCTAGTAATATATTTAAAAGAAGTTGACTTATAACACGTCTAAAGTTATCATTACATATTACAACACCAGATTATCAAATGTTTAATACTAATACAGGTCGACTATCAATAATCCAGCAAACAATATTCCAGTTCCATCAGTTTTCCGGCATCAAAGCATAAACATAAACATTGCCTCCCAAAAACAGTGGCGCACCAACTCGGGAAATTTGAAACTGTGCTCTGAAATTCATGCCGGAAAACTGATGGAACTGGAATATTAATAGTAAACCTGTAGTGTTATTATTTGAAGGCAAGCAGCAGCAGCAGCAGCAGCAAGCAGAACACAACACTGAACACTTTAAATAGCAGGAAAGCAGAAGGAATATAGCTAAAGAATGTTCAAGGATTGTGTTTCATCTTGGTAGAAAAAGTTTACATATAAGGAAATCATGGAAATAAAGATACAGTAAATTACACCAAAAAAACAAACTGGAGATGATCATTTGACATTGAATTGAAGAACAGATCAGTTAAATAATGTAATTCTTTTTTTTACATCAAAGAGAAGATATGTGTTGTGTGTGTTTGACCACTGACAACACCCAACCCTTGACACATAACACATGAGGTTTACTTCCATGCATTCCAATGAGTCACCAGCAATCTGAACACCAAAGCACAAACACATGACCAACTGCAACAAACAAAGCAAGCAAGGTGAACAAACAGCATAACAAACAAACATCAAACACACACACACACACACACCACACACTCTACACACACACCACACACACACACACACACACACACACACACTCATGCATATAATTATAATGTGCACCAAAATTCATGCTCAGAAAACGATATAGACTGAACGAGGTTATAATGATATTTTTTGTACCAAATTTCCATTGTCACTAAGTTCAAATATCTGGTTGACATTTTTGAATACAGAATACCCATTGTTTTAAATTCACTATAGTTCAATTTATGTGTTATTCATATTTCAAAGTAGATAGGTTTTTCATTTTTTCATTACAGTATCTATAGTATATCCTTGTTTGAAGTGATAGCTTAATATTAGACACTTTCATTAATGTATATTCTGTAGTTTTATAAGTATATATTCCTTAACAAAGAAGTAAGAGCCCAATACAAAGCAAGATTCTTTTCTGTATTACACCAAAATGACTGAATAAAGTATATTATTATTATTATTAAGGTGTGGGTCTCTTTATAATGAGGAAGGTGAGGTGGTGATGGGTAGGTCAGGTCAGTGTTATAAGTGCTTGGCTTGTATCATGGCTGCAAAGATGTTATGTTCAAGGCAGTTATTAATTGAACAAAATAACATACATTACACTCTCTTGTCACCCCATACGATGCCTCAAAAAAATGACAAAGAACAACAAGAAAAAATCAAAAATAATCCCAGAAAATGTAGGGAAAAAAAATTCATCAAAATGCAGAATGCAGTCTCAAAAATATGATAAAAAAACAGGAATAACCCCAGAAAATATAGGATAAAATACAATACAAAATGCAATAAAAAAAAAGGATATTGAAAAAGAAGAGATGGATAAGATAGACAAAAAATACACACACACACACACACACACACACACACACACACACACACACACACACACACACACACAAACACACATTCCCTGCTGTGTTGTAAGCAGTAGTAGGCGGCGGCACAAACTCCATCCTTGCAGCTCGTTAGGTTAGGTTAGGTTAGGTTAGGTTAGGTCAGGTTAGGTCAGGTCAGGTTAGCACAAGCCGGTCATTTGGCAGATTAGATAGAGGTAATTAGTCTGAGGGTGCGGGAGACAGGAGACAGGAGACAGGGCAGGTGTAGGCTGATTAGGGCGGTGGGTTTCCTTGTGCATGAGATGTTGCCTTCCGTCTAACCGTCTGTCGTAACGGTATCCTGTGTGGGAAGACATGGCAACCGTGTCCCGCTGCAAAGGGTGACACGTGATACTTTTTTTTTGTTTGTGTGTGTCTCTCTCTCTCTCTCTCTCTTTTTTCTATGGAATTATTCTCTCTTGCTGACTTTTATTTTGGTTTGATGAGTTATGTGATTTTTTCTCTCTCTCTTTCTTTCTATTCTTGTTTTATAGTGTACATGATTTTTTTTTCTCTTTTTTTTTATTTTTGGTTTTATAGGGTATGGAGATTTTTTTTTCTCTCTCTAATTCTTGTTTTATGGGTACGTGATTTTTTTTTCTCTCTAAATGATGTTTACTGAACGCTGATTGGTCGAGGAATGATTAATTAGGTCACAAAATAATAATTAAAATGCACTAAGCAATCCAACACAATTATTTATACATACTAATGAGCAAAGAGTAAAAAAAAATATTAATGTAAATACAAAAAAAACTAATGTGTAAAAAAGATTGATTATAAGTTTATACTAGTTAATCACAGAAGTTATGAAAGAATAAAATAAATAAATAAATCAAATAGAGAGAAAAATAAATAAATAAATAAATATCAAATAGAGAAAATATATAATAAGTATGAAGAAATAAAATAACAGACTTAGTAAACATTATTATATTGAAGCATAGAGAACAACTAATAATACTACACTACAGCATTAATTAAAAAGCAGAAAGAGGTCACAATTAACAGTATTACTCTAAGATCATTATTAATTAAAAGGCAATCACAACCAACACCAAAACATTATCACCAAAAAATATATAAAAAAAGAAAGATATTTGAATTACTAATACATATAAAACAAATATCAATTATCACATCACACTCTTAATTCAAGCCATGCTATTATTATTATCATTATTATTACCTGTTCAACACTATTCCTTCCAAAATGTATAAAAATAAACACTAATAAAATAATAATAATAATAATAATACACTTACGGAATACTTGTTAAATAAAAAATAAAAAAGGTAAAAATTGAATAGGCTAATCTTGTCTCCATATTATTCAGTTTATATATTATTTTTCCCTCCCTGAGTCCTGATGAACTGCCTTATATATTTTAATGCACATCGATCCTTTCAACACTTCATTTGCAATTCATATGTTACAAGTAGGAATCTCTCAAGGGAATATAAACAACTCAATATACCGTAGTGCTTTCAAATGGTGTGTATATTTATGTATCCTAATTTATTTTATCAATATATTTTAATAGTTACTAGTATATATATATTTTTTTAGTATATTTCTTTTAAGTATTTCATCTTATTTCAAACTTTTTTTTAAGTGTGATGTAATATGGTTTTTTTTAGTGTATTCTATCTGTTCCTTCCTCATACTAATGGTGTTATATATACTATAATTAGAAGTTAATTATATTACTTGTCATGTTATCAAGACAGCCTTGGAATTCCCTATTCTCATTCTCAGTCTCTCTCTCTCTCTCTCTCTCTCTCTCTCTCTCTCTCTCTCTCTCTCTCTCTCTCTCTCTCTCTCTCTCTCTTATAGCTAGCCTTGTACTGTTATTCCCTATCCTTATCTCTCTCTCTCTCTCTCTCTCTCTCTCTCTCTCTCTCTCTCTCTCTCTCTCTCTCAGCCCACCAGACACCACCTCCATCATCCACATCAATAAACAGTGGTAGGGTCGAACAAAATCCTAGAGAAAGCTTATTTGTTTAAGGGGAGGAGGCAGACCACTCTACCACACACCACTACCACCCTCCTCCTCCTCCTCCTCTTCCTCTTCCTCCTCCTCCTCCTCAACACACATCTTCCATTCACCACACCTGCTTCCCCTCGTCATCACCTCCTCCTTCAGTGTGTCAAATAGATGTATAATTATGTGCTTAAGAGAGTGTGTGTTTTTATGCATGTACTGATTATGTGTGTGTGTGTGTGTGTTCACTTCCTGGCTCTATTCATATCTGGTGTTAACTGTTATCTATTATATTTTTGTAGTAGTGATTAGGACACACACACATACACATATAAAAGAGAATAAACAATATCATTATCTTATCATAAACTTACTATACTTTCCAAATAATCACTAAACAATTGAAATTAATAAACGTATATTACTTTTCAGAATCAAATATACTCATGAAAATTATAAGGAAAAGAGAAGATCCACATTATAGGTTATTAAAGAAACTTGTGGATAATATGGAGATAACATTAGCGTATTTTACTCATAGAAAACATTTGATAGCTTCTAAATTAACATAACGTAACGTAACTAATTTATCCCAAGGTTCTGTTAATTGTCAATATAGGTTTGGTTGAGTTAAGTTATATTACGTTGTGTTAATTTAGAAGCTATCAAATGATTTCTATGACTTAAAGACGCTAATGTTATCTCCATATTATCCAAAGTTGCCTATTATTACATTATTTAAAGCGATGCAGACGAGAAATTTCACTCTATAATTACCATCAATATTAACACTAACACAACTACAACTACTACAACTACAATTACTACAACTACAACTACTACTTTACAACCCATTAGCGAGGCACCGAGGCTTGTAATACTACCACACCTATAACTGTCACTATAACATGCACACCAAAAATAAATATTACCACTACGAGAAAAAAATAAACAATACTAATATCCTTCTCGCAAAGATATTAACAAGTTACGACAAACACACACACACACACACTACAACAACTACAATTACAAACTATAACAATCAAATAACAGACACAGCATAAAATTATCACAATATCACACCTTGTCTTACATCTCCCCAACATTTACACACCTTTCCACACCTGCCACACCTGTTCACCCTTTCTACACACCTGCTACACACCTACTAGCTTCAGCCCACACCTGTACTCACCTGAAGGAGGAAGAGGAAGGTGAGAGCAGCAGTGAAGAGTGAAATAGACTAGTGATTCGCCCCTCAACCCAGCAGACGATGCCGCACCTCTCACTCTCTCTCTCTCTCTTTCTCTCTCTACCTCTTTCTCTATCTCTCTCTATAGTCATTTATACTTTTTTTATGTGCTATTATCATATTTTTCTTAGTTTCTTTACTTCTTTTCAATGGGTGTGCGGTAGTGTTATTTTGCGCGTTGGAAAATATTGTTATTTCATGAATTTCGTTTTAATGTTTGGCAACTTAAACAGCTGATGATCCTTTTCTCTCTCTCTCTCTCTCATTGGTTACTTATAATAAATGGGTAATTCACTCACTCAAATAATGGTTAAGGTTCGTGTTGTTATATTCTAGTGGAGCACAGCGAAAAACAAAAGAGGTTTCATGCATTACTCATTTATTATTCTTTTTCTACATGCCAGCATTTCGTAATCGTATACAGGAAATTAGATATAGCCAACAGCTGCCCACATCATTATACTACACAGACCACTCCACCCTGAGAGAGAGAGAGAGAGAGAGAGAGAGAGAGAGAGAGAGAGAGAGAGAGAGAGAGAGAGAGAGAGAGAGATGACCTACCACTTATCCTAACAGTAGAGTGGTCAGGTCAGGTTAGGTCATAGACACTCGCCTTAAAAAAACAAACACTTCGGCTTCAAGAAGGGACATTTAACTATTGATTTGTATTAGTTTCTGAAGAGAGATTGGTCTTGGCTAATTAATATATTACCGGTACGTAATATTTGTACTTAGAATGAGGGATTATCTTGTTTAATACATCGTTATATTTGGACTCCACACACTGCTCTGCCTGTCACGGCCTTACAATGAGTGCCTGTGTGTTTCATTCACGCGCTGGACTTGTGATCGCCAGCCATTATCCTCCCTGGCAGTTAGTTAGTTAATGCAAAAAGGAGCAAGTGCCAGATATCTAAGGTCATATGGCGCTATGTTAATTTAAAAGGTAAGCGGTATAGTAGCCTTACCATCCCCTCCCTGATAGAACTTACAGCTTATTATAGCACGATTTATGGATAAGGCTGGGACTTATCACACACCACACACCCCATCCTCTTGTTCAAGGACAGTAACTACGTGTGTGAGCCTCAGTGTGAACTTACTATATACTGCCACTAATGTTATTGTTGTTGTTGTTGCTGCTAGTAATACAACCAGAAGAAACTCAAATTAAAAAGGTGATATTGTGAAGATAGCATCGTGGTATATGCTATCTATACCTATATAAACTTCCTGACTCTCACCATACCAGACCAGAGCTAACATGTAGATTTGTGAGGCAAGACTATATTTGATTACTAAGACCGTGTTTACTAGTCTCCCTTTATGCGTGGTGAGTGAGTGAGTTAATGGGAATAAAATAAGTCATAAAGTAAACGCCAGACATCATTAGAGGTTATATGGCGCTATGATTGGTGATATGTTAGTGGCAGTGCATTGAAAGGATAAGGAAATATGACTTACCTCGGTGAGTGCTGGAATCTTAATATTTTCAGGTAGTTTGGGTGTCAATGTGTCAATGTCAAAAATTATCACCTCATATCCACTAGTCAAAATAACAATTTAAAATATCATATCATCTCCACTAGAGTAAAATAACACTTAAATATTGGTATAAAAAAACAAGATGCTTTCGAAATCTCCTTGTTAATTGACATAAAATAATAACATACAACAGATAATTCCATAAAACACAATAATGAAAAATTTCCACTGATAATATCTAGTGGTAATGATTTTTTAATACATATATCAAAGAAATTTATAAAATTATCACCTAATGACTGGATGAAGTGTGTGTGTGTGTGTGTGTTATGGTATAAACTGAGGCAAACATTACGTATTATAACAATAATAATAAACACTAAAAAAACCAAAGATGATTAATTCCAATAAGCTTGATCAGAACAAATAAAAAAAAAGTTAACTTATATTCTACAGTAATAACAATGAAGACAATTTTATTAAGAAACTGAGAAAACTTATAAATCCACTACATTGATAATATTCTTGATAAAAAAAAAATATGACACCCTATTAAACTTGAAAAACAAACTTATTTATCTACATTTTGTACAGCAATGACATTCAGTTAATTACAAGTCAATTATATACTGCAAATAACCTTGTAATCACTCCAGTAAAGAAAGAGAGAGAGAGAGAGAGAGAGAGAGAGAGAGAGAGAGAGAGAGAGAGAGAGAGAGAGAGAGAGAGAGAGAGAGAGAGAGAGAGAGAGAGGGGCTAATGAAGATAAAGGTAGATACGACTTTATGGCAGTGAAAGCATTGAAAACAGAGGATAGTCGTAACCATCATCATCATCATCATTAACCTAGAGAGAGACAGCAAGGCTAACAGTAAAAAAATTAAAAATAATAAAAATACAAGTACTTTTTATTGAGGTTACATGAAAGGGTGATGGAATGGATTTAAGATGATGACAGTTCTGAGGGATTACAAATACGCTAGTGGGATTAATGGGCAGGAGGAGGAGGAGGAGGAGGAGGAGGAGGAGGAGGAGGAGGAGGAGGAGGAGGAGGAGGAGGAGGAGGAGGTTAGGTTAGGCTAGGAGGTGGTGGTGGTGGTGGTAGGAAGAATGTCACGTCTTGCATTCATTAAGAGGCTCAGCGCGGATGTTTTCCAAATCCAGTCTGGAGTCTAGATCTTCATCCACCTCACCTATTAGAGCCCTGGAAGATGAGGTCATTATCATTATCATTACTATTACTATTGCTATTACTTCTACTATTACATGTGCCACACCATTACTATTTACCCGACAAGCTTGGGACTAAAACTGACTTGCATTTCTGGATTTTCTGGATCAAGGTTTAACATAAAACTAAAATACAAAACCAACAAAACCAAATCACACATCACATATTATTCTGTTGCATATCATTTTCATCTTATAATCATCACTAACCCATTCTGTATCCAAAAAAGTTGATTATCCCATGAAAAACAAATAAGGAGGTTACCCTAACGCCAGGCAGAGGTCAACAACATTAGGTCAGGTCAGGTTAACTTACACATTGTCCCCCCGCACCACATACAGGCCCAGGATGACCTGCTCCACGCCGCGATGAGATGAATACACTCGTTCGTGACACTCATCCATGATTAAGTTGACGGTCTGGTCAAAGCCCTTCAGCGTGCCCTGTTGAGAGGAGGTCAGGTCACTGGTTTGTTCATGTGTGACTCTTGTATAGATAGATACATGCTTATTGACCCTATTAATATGGAAACTTTAGTTCAGCTTATACCGATTTATGGTCCACACAAATTAATGGAAAATTAATTCAGATTTAATTCTACACCAAGATAAAAGCAATAAAAAATATTGTGAGGTGTTTATGTAAGTACTAAATCTAATGAATAATGCAAAGAAAATATACTAAAAAGTAAATAAATACAGACCGTAAAAGTAGCTAACCAATAAGTGAACACACACACACACACACACACCACACACACACACACACACTCACCACAATATTTCTTCCATCAGCTGTTATAACAGACACAAGATCTGGAATTTAATAGTTAAGGAAACACAACATATATATAGACTGCTTAATTACCATTAAGTAACTAGAAGGGAAATTCGTCTTAATCATAATATCGGTCCTAATAACATATCAATATTATTATAAATATGCGATAGGTATCAATACAACATAATTACTCATGATGAAACTGTGTACGTGATGATGTAGGTAATCATGATGAACCATTTGATAGCCTACTACTACAATACTACCATTCACTCTATAACTTCAGGTCCAGTTGGATGTGTTCCTAAAAACAACTGCAACACCAGCCTCCAGTACCACACAGTCACAGTCCAGTGTGGAAGCGGTGGACTACCAAGTTGACCCTGCTGATCATCCTAAACTCGCCACAAGTAAAACAAGTAAGTAAGACAAGTAAGACAGCCTGGCCTCCCTTCACCCACGTGTGTAAAGGAGTAAATAAAGGATACGGTTCACGTAGGTCTCCAAGGTGTTCGTCATGGCTCAGGTGAAGAAACGGCTGAAACAAACGATGTATTCCAACTTGAGATACACACACAGACACCAGAGTTTACATACAGACTTGAGTTGGGAATCTCAGAGTACAGTAAGTAAGATATAAGTGAGTATATAATGGTTGACTGTTGATTGGTGTAGCCTGGGTCAACGTTATCCTCCACACACACACACACACCTGCAGGACGAAGTAAAACAGTGTATAAAACTAAATATTCTCGTCACATTAGCCAGTCCCACACCTGTACTGTATGTATGTATCCCACACCTGCAGGCTATCCTCTCTCCTCCCTATCCCTACTCCTCTCCTTCTTACACTCACGACACTCATTTATAACTATCTTGCACTAATTGTAATGATTGGCAGAGCATAATAATATCCAAATCCTACCTTATAGATGACCGAAAATGCTTTAGTAAAACGCCGCGTCCCAACGTTTGGACTTGGACTTGAACTTGAGGTGGGAGGTATTAAAAACTCTATTGCAATTTCGGTTTCGGTTTTTTCCTTGAATCTAGAATCTTGAAAGAAATCTAGCCTATCACATTTTCTCTAGGAACTCTTTCACCGCGTCAATCATTCGTACATTCGCCTCCCCACACCGTTCCAGTAACATCATCATTCATTCTCTTCCTTGCAGTTCTTTCACATCCCATTTCACTGTTTTCAATCAGAATCACACGCATCATTTCCATACTGTCACGGTCATACTTCTCACATTCCAGTACCACATGCTCTACCGTCTCATCCTCTCCCATGTCACACATCTGGCACACTTTACTGCGGGACTCTGACCATCTGTAGTTCCTTCCATTCACCTCCATACACTGTGCCCATAGCTAGCTTGGAAAAGATCACCACCCAGGCTTCCATCATACCACTTTACATACAATAGGGCCTCTTTCTCTCTTTTCTATTGTTCCATCTCAGTCTTCCACTTATTCAATCCGACATATTTCACTGTTCTGTCTATCTCGTTTTTCCACTTTCTCACATCCCACTTTAACCCTTCCATGGTCTTGTAAACATACTCGGGGTTTTTTTTTTATATCTTTTTCCGAAGGGAGAGGGAGATTACACTAAGGATTTCATGAAGGTTAAATAAATAAGTGAGCGGGTAATCCCAGGCTAATAAAGACTAGTCCTTCCTTCCTTTGATTCTGTACTTGTAGTCTGAAATCTCTTACTCTTCCTATATTCCTTGCTTTTCTCTCTCTCTCTTCCTATTTTTCCTCCCTTCCTCCTGCTGGCATATTTAAGGAAAACAAGACAACAAAATTCACTACATTTACATCTACATCTAAAAAAACTACATGTTATTTAGTATTATTTATTTTGCAAATCTTACATACAGTATTATGCATTTAGGATAAAATATGAGGTTTGTAGAGAGGATTTTTGAAGCTGTCTGTCATATGCATTGAGAGAACAGCTGTATCCATCCATACATACATACATACACACACACCAGTATTAAATGTTACTCTCAGCACCAAATACAGCCACCTTGCACACTGTATCGCCTTCCATTTGCCATTTAACTTACTCTTTAAAACACACACACACACACACACAAATACACACACACACACACACAAATACACACACACACACACACACACACACACACACACACACACCCGTTTACCACCACACAATTACATAACATCAGTAACTTAGAAAACTTGAACGATGAGATGAAATTTGATTATGCATTTTTGTTACAATTTTGTTAAGGAATGAATGAAGATGTCAAGGATTTCAGATTAGTTCAGTTGAGTTGTCCTTCCTTCTCCTTGGAATGAAGACTGAATGAATTTGAATGAAGACTGACTGTTATTATTATTATGTGTTCCTAATAACAACATGACGTGAAAATCTGGATAGTCACTCTTTTAAATCACCCAAATAATGAAAATGTAAGAGTTTCCCTTGATTTACAAACACACGACTAAAAAACAATTGAAGAAGACTGTCGCTTCTCTTCATTCATCCTCACAAACCGAGTAACTAGCGGAGTATTAAGTGTTTCTCCACAAAACAAACAAACACATCACCATTCCAGTCCAAACAGTATCTTTCTTTTCTTCCTCATCCGCCTACAATCCGGTAATGGTGTCGGTTAGCTCCGGTGCCTCCACTAGGGGACTGTGGCACTCCTGAGGTTGTTGTGTCAAGGCACTAATGAGGGTCTGCTGTGAGGTCAAGAGGTGACCTTCCTGGTGACTGGTGTGGTGATCCCTCCTTAGCTTCTCTTCAGTAAAGTTGTCACCTGGGAAGAGACAGTCAGGTGAGGATAACATATACTTTTATAAACACATTTGTACACTTAATGTTTTATTGTTTATTCTCTTCAACATCAATGCATTAATGAATGTTGAATGATTAATATTTTAGAGCAAGTTAAAGTTACTAAACATTATTCCTGCAAAGTATTAGTACATAAAAAGTAAAATATACTAGATTAATATTACCACACACACACACACACATCCTACAGCACCTCACCTACAGTACAGTTAACAAGGTACCCTCACACACCCTCCCACACCCTTGCATCCCCTCACTCACCTAGCGTAGGATGTGAGTTCTTAGTTGTGAGTTGCGTCAAGAGGCTGATGAGTGTTGAGTTCTGTGATGAGACGGTGTTGAGTAATTCCTTCACGGTGCTGCTCTGTCCAGTTACCGTCTGCTGCAAACTCTGGAAACAACAAATTAGACCCATCATTATATATTTACATCTCTTGTTATATTGTTACAAAGTTATCATGGTTGTAAATAAGAGAAGAAGAGGTTGTTAGTGTGACAAATGTAGTAGAGGTGAGGTTAGGTTGAGACGAGTGATCCGCAAGAAGCCGAAAAAAGAGGAAAACTATGCTTAGGTATCCCATCTCACCTGCATAAAGTTTTCCTGTCTCTCAGTGTGTGTTCTCAAGATGTCCCTGATGTCTGTGAGTGCACTGGAACAAGACTCCAGCATACTGAAGGTCTGCAGCTCCATCTGTGAGGCTTCTAATGCATCCACCACAGACGCTGACTTGCACGGCAGCTGTGAGGGAAGGTCACTCCGAATGCCTGACCCCACAGAGTCTGAGCCAAGATCACTGTCCTCCACGGCTCCCCACCACCTGTCCCTCGCACGCTGAGCCGCCCGCCGACCTCTGTGCACAATAAAGGAAGTGATTAATATGTTCAGTCCTTGCAAGATAAACAATAGATGACAGAAACATGTGTAATTGTCTTGTTTACTTTATTATCAGTGGCATACCTTCCTCTCTTCCTAGGTGGCTCCCCGGCATCAGCAGCTTCTGTCTTACACTTATCATCCGCCGCCACCACCTGTACGCCCGGCATGGAGAGTGTCTCGGCCTCAACCGGCGGTGATATCAGTGGACTCGGCAGACCCTCGTGACCTTCAAGTTCCCTGGAGTCAAGGCCGGATGGTGAGAGTTTTTCAATCTTCTCTTTCCGCATGAGAGGAACAATTTGGTCCAGGATTTGAAAGTACGGCCAATCAGGGGTCGCTGTGGAGTAGCCGCCTTTGATGTCCTGGAAGGGAAGGGAAGGGAAGGGAGGGTAAGGTAGTGAGTGAGTAAGGGAGCGAGGGAAGGAAGCATGTTGTTTAAAGATGATAATGATAATGTATTTCTCTCTCTCTCTCTCTCTCTCTCTCTTACCATATACTTTTGCAGGAGATTGGACCATTTTTTCCTTGCCTGTGTGGGTGTGATCACGTTTCTTAAGCCAAGTTCATCCACAATACGGCTGAAGATACACAAGAACACAAGGTAATGGAATGCACCAAACTATATTGCAACACTCAATCATAATGAAACACACACACAATGTATACACTAACCTAACCCTTTAATAATGTGTTTGCAAAGGACTTACTGAGTGTCATAGAAGTATATAGTAGTTTTTAAATGTTATAGTAAAATTTAACACTCCAAATACATAACATTTTTTTTTCTTTTTCTCCCTAAGTGCCACACCTCCAATCAACACCATTAAGAGTGCCATCAACACCTTCCCACCTGTATGCCTTCTCACACTGGTGTTTCCTGCCGTTGAACAAGTGCCGCAGCTTGTAACGCAGCTGGATGAACTCTCGCGTTGACTCGTCCGACCCTGAAAGTATGTATGAAAGTATGTATGTATGTATGTATGTATGTGTGTGTAATATCATACATACACATACACTACCTACACATACACATACACTACATATACATACACAAACTGGTGGTGCAGGAAAGTGAATGAAATTAATACAAACTTAAGTCACTGATTACATACATTTATAAATCACCTTCTCAAGCAAGACTTCAATAAACTCGAGCATAAACACACCTTATTTACCTCCTACACTGTACTTTAAGACCGAGTTAGAAGGTACATTAACAAGATAGAAGGAGTACAAAGAAGTAGAAATACAGTTTGATAGAATACCCTTTACACCAATGACAGAACTGGATGCAAGTGTATTATTTTATTTTAACATGTTATTTGTTAGTGTGGCAGGAGAATTTTTCCAACTAGAGCCCCGGAGGGAGTTAAGACCCAATTTGCAGCGACCTTAACACACATGAGACCAACAATCTATAATTCACCCACAAAGGAGGTGAGGAACATTACTAGCTACCACGTAAAAACTTTGGATAATATTTAGATAACATTAGCGTGTTCTCCCGAGGTTAATACTTACATGTCAGATAGAATTAAGGTTGCAGAATATCATACAATATATATCAACTTCCGAAAATTTGTTAAAGCAAAAAAAACAAGGTAAAAAGGAGAAAACGCTAATGTTATCTCCATATTATCACAAACTTGAACTGGACAATTTACTTAGGGCAGTGCCAGACGAACCACGAGTGCCATGTTAGTGTCAGATACAGTGCCAGGTAGAACTACGTAAAGAATAACAACAGTCAGGCACAAACCACTAAACTACACCAAGAAAACACACTAAAATAACTACAACACAGACTTTCAATATTTACATAAGGGAGATAATGGTTAATAAGCTAATACAGCCATACCAGAGAGACATATAACTAACAACTAATGCTATACATCACAAAATATTAACCCCACGTCCATACAGGCAGCGACAACCTCACTACCTCTCTTCATGTTAATAATTGCAGATAGACGTCTAGCAGGGCACCAACTCCCTCTAAGACATCTTGAAGCTACGCCCTCTTATCTCTCAACCTTTTATCCTCTACTAACATTATACTTACACTTTATACCGCCGTTCATGGTAGTTATAAGGGCGGCAGGTGGTTAGGGTGTGTGTGGTGTGTGGTGGGAGATATCACGGTGTTTAGGTTGTGAGGTGAAGTCTTGGTTCGAGGTGCAAATGGTGGCCGCTAATGTTAGGTTTTTGTTTGTTTACATCGCTTATAATATACAACACGGAGACTGACACACACACACACACACACATAGACAGACACACATACATACACAGACACACACACAGACTTGTCATATACTTTATTTTTAGAGAGAGAGAGAGAGAGAGAGAGAGAGAGAGAGAGAGAGAGAGAGAGAGAGAGAGAGAGAGATTGCAGAGATAGATTATAGATAGATAGATAGATAGAGAGAGAGAGAGAGAGAGAGAGAGAGAGAGAGAGAGAGAGAGAGAGAGAGAGAAGAAAAAAAAAAAGAGAAAATAAAGGCTAGCTAGGGTGGCTTGGAATAGACTGGCAGCCGATAAAGATAAATTAAATCATAGAGGATAATAAAAAAACAAAAATAATAATAATAATAATAATAATAACAATAATAATAATAATAATAACTACTCTACTATTTCTTTCTTGTATTGTATATCCTCCCCAATCTATCTACTTCCTTTTGACAGATGAGGAAAATAAATCACGTATATACCTTTTAATTAAATACTAAAAATTCTGAGCAGGAAAAATGTTCGAAAATAAGTCGGAAGGTGTGTGTGTATATAAAAAAAAATAAAATAAAAAAAATAAAAAAATAAAAAAAAGCAATTGATCACACCGTCGCAGATATATAGGAGAGCGAAAGAGAGTGTCACGTTAACTAGGATGATATGGTGACCCCTTCGTGTGTCTAGTCGAGGTGTATGATTAGGTGGTAAAATATGGAAGATCGCTCTCTCTCTCTCTCTCTCTCTCTCTCTCTCTCTCTCTCTCTCTCTCTCTCTCTCTCTCTCTCTCTCTCTCTCTCTCTCTCTCTCTCTCTCTCTCTCTCTCTCTTTTTCTAACTCTCAGTACAAACATAACTACGATTCCTGTCACATCTCTCTTTCTCTCTCTCTCTACCATGTAAGTAGTAGTAGTAGTAGTAGTAGTAGTATTATAGTAGTAGTAGTAGTATAGTAGTAGTAGTAGTATAGTAGTAGTAGTATAGTAGTAGTAGTAGTAGTAGTAGTAGTAGTAGTAGTAGTAGTATAGTAGTAATATAGTAGTAATAGTAGTAGTAGTAGTAGTAGTAGTAGTATAGTAGTAGTAGTAGTAGTAGTAGCAGTAGTAGTAATAGTAGTATACTCTATACAAAATTCGACCACCATAATGATGAATAAATATTATAATAATAATAATTATAATGAATATGAGGTGATGGTAACGGGAATAATGAAAGTATTTCTTGTATCTCTTATTATTTTCTATATATTTGTTTAATGTTTGATATTATAGTAATGATGAAACTGAGTCCAGATTCGTGTTCAGTATGACTGAAAACCTTTATGTACAAATTTTCATGAAATTCCGAGGTGTGGAAATTTTCATGAAATTTCCTAGGGTACCACCTAAGATTTTTTGGCAGAAATCATGTATTTTGAAATAACTCGGAAACTATGAGGTTTACGTAAAATGAGTATGGAATATAAAAGAAAGAGGAGGACACGCCCGTTTTTTTGAGCTATAGTGATATGGAATTGGGACATATGTATAGATGTAAGAATTGAAAAAAGAAAACATTAATTTTGTTCACAATAATTAACTTTTCTCCAAAGGTATAATAGATATTGGAAATGTGATGACATCAATCGATAGATCTTTTCAAGCTGCATAACTTAGTTTCTAATCCTTTTTCCTGTAAGAGTAATAGTTTCGTAGTAAAATGGCAAAAACATATTCGACTTCAATTCTGGTGGACATTTTCGGACCACAAAATCAAAAATTCCTTACCGTCACAGATACGTGAAAAATGACTTCAATAAAACTTTTAGATATTCCAATTTACAGTAATATTAGTTTAAAAAGTTTTCGTTTATGACAAACAGTTTAAACGGCAGTTCCAAAAAACCTTCTACCCTATACCTGTAGGGGTTAAAGGGGGGGAAAGGGTTTAAGGACGGGGGGTGGGGGCGTAATGATGAAAATAAGTCCAGATTCGTGTTCAGCATGACCTAAAACATCATTGTAACAATTTTCATGAGATTCGGAGGTGTTGAGTTTCCGCGGCGCACAGCACGAGTAGACAAGAGTAAAAACGTGAGGTTAGGTTAGTTGTGGTGCCACATCTATTACTAAACCAGACCAAATACCATACACACTCGCTAATACTATATACTTTACTACTATAATACTATACTAATACTATATATACTATAAGACTACATTAAATATATAGTATTAGCGAGTGTGTATGGTATTTGGTCTGGTTTAGTAATAGATGTGGCACCACAACTAACCTAACCTCACGTTTTTACTCTTGTCTACTCGTGCTGTGCGCCGCGGAAACTCAACACCTCCGAATCTCATGAAAATTGTTACAATGATGTTTTAGGTCATGCTGAACACGAATCTGGACTTATTTTCATCATTACCCCCCCCCCTCTCTCTCTCTCTCTCTCTCTCTCTCTCTCTCTCTCTCTCTCTCTCTCTCTCTCTCTCTCTCTCTCTCTCTCCACTAATAGTAGTAATAGTAGTTGTAATAGTAGTAGTTAATGTGGTGACTATCTTACAGGTGGTTGGCAAGTATGGTGATGATGATGGTGATGATGGTGACCGGTAGCTCATCATCCTTCATCACAACGAGAATCTTTACCAAGGTTGTGTGTGTGTGTGTGTGTGTGTGTGTGTGAAAAAGAGAGAGAGAGAGAGAGAGAGAGAGAGAGAGAGAGAGAGAGAGAGAGAGAGAGAGAGAGAGAGAGAGAGAGAGAGAGAGAGAGAGAGAGAGAGAGAGAGAGAGAGAATCAACATCAATAGTCACGCTATCTCATATAGTACTCCATTATGAATTGTTCCGTGACACACACACACACACACACACACACACACACACACACAGTCTCTCTCTCTCTCTCTCTCTCTCTTTTTCATCAATTTCTTCTTTTTTTCTTCAATTTCTTCTTTTTTCTCTCTTTAAAGATACGTATTTTATCTTTTTTCTCTCTTCCCCCTTCCTCTATTTTTGTCCTTGTGTACTCTTTTCAAACATCTCTTTCCCCTCATTTTCTATCGTATATGTTGGTTCTTTCTCGCCCTTCCCCTCTTCCTACTTTCTTCCTTTCCTTTTTTTTCGCCCTCCTTCCCTTCAAATACACATGCTCTAGTGTGACTGATGGGGTGGTGAAATATTTAGGCTTCTCTCTCTCTCTCTCTCTCTCTCTCTCTCTCTCTCTCTCTCTCTCTCTCTCTCTCTCTCTCTCTCTCTCTCTCTCTCTCACATATTTTTCTCTCTTTCTCTTCCCCTTCCTTTCCTTTCCTTTACTTCCCCCTTCCTTCCATCACCTCTTTCTCTCCTCTCCCTCTTATTCCTCATTCATTTCCTTCCCAAACACACGTCACCCCCAACCTTTATCTCTTTCTCTCCTCCTATTCCCCATTCTACCTCCAACACGTGTTCACCCATCCCCCATTCCCCATTCATCACCTCCCTTTCCTTCCTTCACCCACAGATTGGAGGAGGAGGAGAGGATGCGAGGTGCTGGGAGCAAGGAAATTCAATCAGTCTGCCTTCAAGCTTAGCCATATTACTATGCGCAATGCGATGTGCAGCTTACTCGTCCTGCAAATTCTTCACCTATGATGGTTAGCAAGATGCCTCAGTGATCTCTTGACCTGTTCTGAGGGTTTACTAACTATATATGAACTAAATAAGGGTTGAAATCTGATGAAATATTATTGTTTTTCGATGCTTTCTTCTGATAGTTCCAGCGGGGTTGTGTGAAGGCTTTGAGAGGAAAATATATTAAGAGAATGTTAAGATCGCTCTGACGATTAACTAACCATATACAACCAAAAAAAATGTTAATAAGGCTTAACAAAACACTAGAATAACCTTTTCTTAACATTTTCCTCCCCAATTTCCAGCTAATGTATGTGAAGGCTTTGAGAGCACCGAGTTAGGTTACTGCCAAGACCAAGACCAAGGAGGAGGAATGAATGATTATTCAAGATTGGAAAAGAATAAAAGTTTACTGAAGACCGTGACAGCCTCTTCCAGCGTGTCTGATCATAATGTCAAGTTTAATGTCCTGGTAAGTATAGACAAGAAGAGGAGATGGTAATGGTGATGGTGGTTAGAAGGCATAGGATGGGAGAGGGAACAAATAAGAAATGGGAGGAAGGATTGGAGCTGAAATAGGGAATATAGGAAGAGTTAGAGGGAATAGGAAGGAGGAAGAGAGGGAAGGATTGGAGTAAAGATAAAGAATAAAGGAAGGAAAGAAATAGGAGATAGGGAGGAAGAACTAAAATAAATAGTCAGTTAAAATAATAATAATAAGAAAGAAAGAGAGGTGAAAATATAGACTGAAATAAATACAGGCACAAGAAAAACGAAAATAACTATGACGACTAAGAAAGGAGAAAAAATAAATAAAAGTCAAATAAACAACTGAAAAATGAGAAGAAAAAAATGGATGAGCTTACTAAATCATCACTTTCTCTCACCATCACCACCACCATCATCATCACCATCAACAGACCGATCCTCCATACAACTGGCCCAACTTAGCTGACTGCCCCTGTTCGGTATCTTCAAGCAATCAGTGGGTGACGGTTGACCTTGGTGAAACCTACGACATTTCCCTCATTCAAGTCACTCTTTCCTTTGGCGAGAGGGAAACGTATTACCAAACTGTTACTGTTTATGTAAGTATAGGTGTGTGTGTGTGTGTGTGTGTGTGTGTGTGTGTGTGTGTGTGTGTGTGACTAATTAACGTGGTGGTGACACTTTCTAGGTGGGAGACAATGGGGACACCAATGATGTCATCGCAGCAACGTCCCCTCATATTGACAGAAGTCCCCTCGAGCTTGTAAAGTATTTAGGTAAGTCTCCTTCCCCCCTCCTCCTCCTCCTCCTCCGACAGTGTCCAATAACATGTATACCAACGTCCATTTTATTGATGACTCTCTCTCTCTCTCTCTCTCTCTCTCTCTCTCTCTCTCTCTCTCTCTCCAGTGTCAGCTCGGGGACGTTACGTGACTCTGCTTCAAGATGAGGTGTCACATTTCTGCATGTGTCACCTCGAAGTGTTTTGAGTCACACACCAGACACAGACAACACTCAACACTCACCACCATCACAACAACAACGATTGTATGCCCATGTTTGTATTGTAATGGTGCACAGTGAGGCTGAGACTGGATGGGGTGATTGTAGTGGTATATGCAATGTTTGTTTGTACTGTGTTGTATCTTGTTGGTTTGTTGGTGACTGACTGACTGACTGACTGGGTGGTGGTAACTGTGTGTGTTGTCTTGTGTTTTGTGTTTTTGAAAGCACCTGTAGCATTGACACACCTGTTAGTAATGTTGTAATGTTAGTAAGGTTGTAGCCAACACACACACACACACACACACACACAGTTTGCTATCAAGGTGCACTCTGGTTTACTGTCTGTTTGGTGACACTCAGATAAGTGTTCCCATCAAGACGTACACTGTACAAGTGTGTGTGTGTGTGTGCGCGCAATGTTGATGTACACATTCAAGTAAATAATTGTATAATGAACAGTGTTTATTAAAGCATTGCAGGCAGTAATTATTGTTATTCATGATGATTGTGTATGTGTACGTACATACGTACAGTCCTGCGGCTGTTGCTACACTCCACGACACTCCGAGGCCTCACTGAGTTACTCCCCAAATCCCTAGTCCCGAGACCACAACTTGTAAACAAGCCGTGCCACAGAACTCTCCTGCCTTTCTACATTTTCTGGAGGATCTACCAACTTGACATTATCAAGGCCCGGCACAGAGAAATGGTGAGACCTATAGAACACCATATGCTACTTTGGAATTTGAGGGTTTAGACTTAGGCTGTAAATTTGGAAAAAATCTGCACACGGTGTGGGACCTTGTAGTGGGAAGGTCCCGATTCTGTGCCTTGAGCCCAGTGTGGCGTGATGTGGAGGTGATGCCTGACTCCCGCTTGAGTAATTCCTTCTAAATTATAAATGCTATAAACAGAATATGTGGAACTACTTAAAATTGAGAGCCGAAAGAGGGCATACAGAGATAGTTACTTCCAATATTCCTTAATAACTAGACAACCTTTACCTCGTTTACTGTACTAAGTCACGTCTTCCTGTCAAACTAAACCCAAAGTTGATAAAAAAAACTCCATTTAACCATTATTCTGAATCAGAATTTTATATACATCACATAATGTTACATACCTACTAAGAAGGCTAGTTACAAGGATTACATTGCAAGGGTGTCTACAATTTTAACAAATATTTAATTATACCCCTAAAATGTGTAGGTTTTCATTGTATATTCGTCCAACAGGTGGCGGGCGTCATGGCGGATTGTCATAGATTTGATTCCTCCTCTGCGTGTAGTCCGGTGCTGTCCCCTCGCGGCCGCCCATCCAACCTGCTAGTCCAGTGAGGTGCCCGCCCACTCCACTGCTTACTGCTTACTGCACGATCTCTTCATAATAGTAAGTGTGAGTTTGTTGTATGAACTTAGACGCGTGTAAGGGAAACGGTGACATAGGGTTCTTTCCATACACATACACACACGCACACGCACGCAAGTTAGCTGTTACCATATGTGAGATTACAACGTTGTGTGTGTGTGGGTGAAGGAGGAGGTGGTGGTGGTGGAGGTGTGGAGGTTGTAACAGGACTAATAGGGAAGAAGAAGCGATTTTTCTGCACAAGTTTCGGTAACATGAAATGAGAAGGTGGACCAAAGCTTCCGTAACGCCGAGCTTCACCGTAACTGCGCTTCTTGCTACCGTTACCATGCCTTCCACTCGCTTCTGAAGGTGGTGTAGACGCAGCATCGATATCACCGTTGTTAAGAGGGAGTGATCGGGTCTCGTTATCATTCTCCTCGTCTTCATTCCGGTATTCACTCCATGTTTTGTTAAGTGTTTGATAATGGCGGTGATCGTAACCTCCTCTTTCATAGCCTTCCTGGATGCTTATCTCGACTGTCCTCTTCACCTCCTCCACCACCAGACGAGGACGAGGGGCGGGGCGTGATGGTACTGGCCTCGTCCTCTCATCATTGAAGGCACGGGAATATTGCACCATGTAGGAGTAAGGCTTGTAGGAGACTGTCTCGCTCTCTCCTCCCACGGCAAGAACCCAAGCCAAACCTATATAAATACTGAGGAAGGTGTAATTATTTTGCATGTTAAGGGTAGCTACACACGCCCACACACACGCCCGGGGTTCTCTAAATCTGCTATAAGGGTTAGGTTATAAGCTTCTACTCTCCGTCCGTCCGTCACCAGCAGCTGCTATCTCGTGTCTGACTCTTAACGTTTTTACTTTTCTTCATCTCCCTCCTCGTCCCTCAGCGCGGGAAACCAAATTGATTCACCGAAAAACCAATCATTTATTAGTCACTCTTGATTAGACGAAGTGTGGAAGGTAATTTTACCTCAAACTGTTGCACGAGAGAAACTGAAACCAAGCGAGAGAAAAGTCTGAATTGTGTAACTTTTATTTTTTCTGGAGCGCGTCTAATTGTTTTTTTTTTAGACTTTCTCCAGCAGTTACATGATTTTATTTTCTTCCTCTTTCTGTTTGAACAAGTCATTAAGTAGTGTTGCGTTCAGCGTAGTTAAGTGTTAAATTTGTCACGTTTTATTGCGGTATTTCGTTTGTGTCTCAGGAGGAGGAGGAGGAGAAGGTAGAAGGGAAAGGCGTAACCATGACGGATCAGTAACCAACCACCCAAACGCTTTCTCTCTTTCCCTCAATGACCCAACGATTGTATATTTTTTCCTCTCTTTCCCTCTCTCCCTAATTCCAGAGTGTAGTGCAGTGATGTAATTAATGGAATGACACTGAAGATAAAAAGAATGATGGAATTCAATCATGGATGTTTTTATTATAGATAAGAGACGTACAAAGTAGAAAAGGATGGAAGGAAGGAAGGATGGATGACTGGCTGTTCCTGCATCACCACCCACACTCAGACGAGGGTAGTGGTAGTGGCAGTGGCTGGCAGGAGACTCACCACACCGCCACCTGCCTGTCACAGTAAGGTTGCAAAATTGTGTACTTGTAAACTCTCCTGTAGTTATATTATATAGTGATTGGAATGCAGAAATTAATGTCACTCTTCTATTCAATCTATTTCTCTCATTCTTTCATATTCTATCTATTTCCATTTTCTACTTACAAAACCAGCTACATTTTCTTGCTTGTCCTATTTCCATTCCCATCGTAATGTTCCTTTTAACCAAACTTACACATTATTATTCATTAGGTTGAGAACACAATGAAAGTTTGCTATAAATTTATTGATAACATGTACAAAAAAATATTAGTATGAGTGGATGCCAGTGGAGTCTTGCCTGTGGTGTAAACATTCTGTGGGGCTGTGGAGAGAGAGAGAGAGAGAGAGAGAGAGAGAGAGAGAGAGAGAGAGAGAGAGAGAGAGAGAGAGAGAGAGAGAGAGCAACTAACTAACCATCACACTTAATCAACAGAAAATAATAAAAAAAGGTGAATGAAAAAGGCACTTATTTCCTGAGCCTCAGATCACCCAACACTCCACAATGAACACAAGCAGAACAGAAGCGTAACAGCCGTGTTCCTCTCTGCAGGACTCTCTAGTGTGGAGGCGATGGTGGCAGGATCAGCGGCAAGAGTTAGTGTAGGATGCGGATGGACTTTCCGGTGACAGTGAGGAACTCGTCATCCTGAAGGTCCCTCAAAGCATCCTCAAACATCTCTCGTGTGATCATCTGTGGAGAGAAGGAGGAGGAAGTGTAACTAACTGACCTAAATACATAACACTAAGTGAGTTAATATCTCTCCTTAACACCACACAAAATTATGAAGATGGACTATACTGAATATAACTCCTGTACAAACAAATAAAAACACTAATTACACACTTAACTGAATTTCAACCCAACATGACCTAACTTACCAGATCTGATGCTTCCTTCATATCCTGGAACAGTTTTTGGAAGTTGAGAGTGACCACCTTCCCCTTGTCCTTGATCACCTTCCTGAGTGACTGCGCCAACTCCACTCTCTTCTTACGTGACGCTGAGCTCATGCCCGTGATGAGGATGCTGACGTCAATCTTGCCTGACAGCGGGTCGGTGGCTGACTGTTTGAGGGCTTCACGGTGGAGTCTGGAAGGGAAGTGTTGTTAGAAATACTGTACTGTTTATATACTCAATACAATAAACAAACCGTAATTATTACCAAGTATTTAACCTAACCATCAATGCCTATACATAAATAAATAAATCCTGATCCCACCACTCACCTCCATGCCTCTTCCACATCCACCACCTCCACCTCGTTACAGAGCCGGACTTTAGCGTGGGCTTCAGCCAGGCGGATGAGCGACTCCAGCTGGCGAGGGTAAGCTGTCACCTGTCCCCTTCCACTCCCAACCTTACGCATGTCAACGTAAGCCGAGATGAGCCGCTGGGAGGCGTTCTCGGACAGCCTTGGGTGTGCGTACTCCCTGGCGTAGGCTAAGTAGTCCCTGAGGAGGCTCATGTCTAGCTGTTCATCCTCGGTCATGTCTTCCCCTTTATGGTAGAGCGAGACAAGATGGCGGGCAAGGCGGCGGTCGTATAACTCGTCCTGAGGGTCTAGGATGAGGAAGATGAGGTCAAAGCGTGACATGAGGGTGTGAGGCAGCTGGATGTTCTCTATAATGGTCTTGTTTTTGTTCCACTGAGACTCGAGAGGGTTAGCGGCGGCCAGGATGGATGTGCGGGCGTTGAGTTGACAGATGATGCCGGCCTTGGCGATGCTGAGTGTCTGTTGTTCCATCACCTCATGAAGCACCGACCTGGGGAGGAAAATGCATAACAATCAATACATTTATACACACTTCACTTATAAACTTTATGCCCACTTTATGACCCCACACACAACAACACACAAGGAGATACAACATTACAAAGGTTTAAATGCAAACTATTACCCAACAAAACTCACTCCACTCCACACAGGTACACAAGAACACAAATATTAACCATAAATATTCAAGTTCATGAGCATACCGAGCCTCTAAGCACAATTAACACACACACACACCTTGTAGAGTCATTCATCTTGTCAAACTCATCAATACAACAGATGCCGTTGTCTGCCAGCACCAAAGCCCCCGTCTGGAGCACCATCTGTCTGGTCTCGGGGTCTCGGGTGATGTAGGCGGTGAGACCCACAGCGGAGGATCCCTTCCCACTGGTGTACTGGGAGCGAGGGAGCAGGTTAAACACATACTGGAGGAGCTGGGACTTGGAGGTACCGGGGTCACCGCACAGCAGGATGTTGACCTCTGACCTGTGTTGAGCAAAGGTCATAATTAGTTCAAGATTTCTATTTTATTTTTCGTTGGAGTCTTTAAAACTATTATATACACTTAAAAAAACAATATAATGAGCTTCTTAAACAAAAAATATCAAATGAGCAACAAGTTTATATAAAAAAATCAACACAAAACAATGTAAATTCCTATTGATATTTTCCTACATACACACACATGCTCCACCCAGCCCGCCCTCACCTGAAGTTCCCCCGGCCCGCCTGTATAAAGTTCTTCCTCGTTCCCCCAAACAGCTGGAGGAGGATACCCTTCTTGACATCCTCGTTCTCATAGATGGACGGAGCGATGGCCCGAGCCAAGCGTTCATAGATGTCAGGCTTGGTGGAGAGCTCCTTCAAGGCCTGGATGCGCTCTGGGGTGAAGCGTGGAGTCTCTCTGAGGGTGAAGGGGAGCAATGAGTATGTGGGGTGTGTCTGGGGGTGAGGGTAAGGGTGAAGAAAAGAGTAAAATATGAATAAAACGATGAGTACAATGGAAGTGATAAACAGATAAAAAAAAGTCAAATAATTCAAAGATATCAAGAAACACTATCAAAAATAAAAATAATTAATCTATAAAGCCAAGATAGAAGTACATATCAAAGGCCAATCTTCCTTCATCCAACCCACACACACTCGTCCCCTCACCCTTCCTCCTGGCCATGTAGCCGCTTGTTGTCCACCTTCCTGAAGTGCACCACATCGATGTGAGTCTTGTACACACTCTTGAGGTTGCGCACCCTAGGGTTGAGGCGGAGGGGCACGGCGCGGTAAATCCCGGTAATGGTAACGCGGTCGCCGGGCTGCACTTTGTCTACCAGGTCATTGTGTGCGTAAAGGAGGACTGTGTGTGGTGTCTGTCCAGCTGGCATGTCATCTGGTGGTTAAACACAGTAATTAATATATATAGGAGTAAATAATTCACACACACATACATTACATTACAATTTCAGTACATTTTAATTTTAATGTTAACTCAAATTCAGTATTTTCTTTTTTTTTACTCTTATTTTTAGCCTTTAAACCCTGATAATATACGTTTGTGTTCATAGCACTTGTGTACCCAATTCCATGTATATTTTCACCCTTCGGACTGCTTTTGTTAATAAACTCTTATTTATTATTATACATATACATACACCACCTCATCCTGAAACACCACAGAATACTAACACACACACACACACATACACACATACCCGGACTCTCCTGCAGCTTAACACTCTGCTTGTCTGAGAATCTTGACCTGTTGTGTATGATGGTGAAGGAGTGGGAGGTGTTACAGAAGGTACAGAGTGTGGGCTCAGCGATGCGGCCGCGGTCAATCTCAACAGTGGTGGTGAAGCCGCACACTGTACACTTAAAGAACGCTTCCTGCATCTCCGGAATGAGGTTGGAAGTCCGGATCACCATGCCGCAGATGGTGATGAGCTGGTCAATCTCTGAGGGGGGGGGAGGAGGAAGGGAGACAAGGTTAATTATGGTTTTAGGGTAGCTTATGTTAGGTTAGGTTTATGTTTTGTTTTTTTAATGTTTATATGTGACACCTGATATGTTTGGGGAAGTAGAAAGCTGTGTGATAAAAATATATGAAGGAAAATATTGATGTGGTGAGTGAGTTACATTATTAATTAAGGAACAACAAGTATAGTTTAAGGTGTGGTGATTAAAGTATTTCAATTCATTCATGCCTTGTTTTTGTTCCCATAGCCAGTCTTGTGCACATGGAGATGAAAAAGTTTAGTTAAGTCAAATTTATATAATAACATGATCTTTCTCACACACACACCTTCAGGATTGAGTGCACGCATGTTCTTGGTCTTATCAGCATTGAATGGGCGGACTTGTATCTGATGTTCCAGGATGGTGTCTGGGTAACGCTCAAAGAACATTTCATTGATGGCCATGTCCAGGCTGGGGATCACCTGTGGAGGGAAGCAGGAAGGACACGTGGAGTAAAGTAAAACACACTAAAGAAACACTCCAGAACAAACAAACGATAAGGCATTTAGGGTCCAGAGAGACTTTACTTCCTCCCTCCTCCTCTCTGTGACTTGTCTTTCCACACGAGTCACTAATAATAATACTACATGACACTAAATAGCATAATACACAATACAATACTTATACAGTACTCCCACCATGGCTCCATAACCTCACTTACCTCCTGAGGGTAGCACACCAGCTGCCTGTACAACTCGGTGTCAAACTGGTTCAGGTGTCCACAGTTAACATTCATGAAAGGCTCCTCCAACGTGTGAATCTGATGCACAAACAAACACATGTGGGTTAGATTTGTTTTTATGCAGTTAGAAAGCCGGCCAAGGGTGATAAAATGTGTATAAAAAAGGTTTGCTTGTATGGCCGGTTCCCTAAAAAGAACAGAGTAATAAAAAAAAAGAAAATCAAAAGGAAGGAATGATGAAAGTGATTGGAAACTAGAAAAGAACAATTCAAGTGAAAAATGGAGACAAATATGAAACAAAAGTGAGGACATGAATAAATAAAAAAATAAATATATAACCAAATCACTAAAATACCACAGCCACCCTTGCCAACCCACCTCCTCTAGTTTCTGTAAGTACAAAGGTTCATCAGTGTTCATCCCTTCACATCGTTCATCATCAGCGGCGTTGGTGTCCACGAAGGTCAGTACAAAGGACTTGAACCTCTCCTTACACTCTGACACCACCACATCCGTCCCCCAGATCACCAGCTGCCCCCCCTGAGGCCCGTCTGTCTGGAAGGAGCCGCCTGGGGGAGCCGTGCCTGCTGCCCCTGCACCATCACCACCACCACCACCACCACCACTACCACCGGCTTCAGCATTGGCTTCACTCAGCGGATCAGTGGACAGGTTCACCTAAAGGGTTGGTAAAGACGAGGAGAGGTTAGGTTTGGTTTAGTATTGAAGGAAAGTATATATGTATTATTTTAAAAAAGTGTATTATTAAAAAAAAATGTATGAGCTATCAAAAAACCTCTTCTTCTCCCTCCACATGGCCACTCACACACCTGTCTCATGCGGCGGTCTGAGCGGATGTCTGAGCGGTGCCTGATGGGGGTGCCGCGTACACCTGAGCGAGGCGTGCGCATGGATGACCCAACACTGCTAGGAGTGCCATAGTTGAGAGGTGAACTCAGATCCACTTCATGCAACACTGTCAAAAAAAACACAAACACACATAACACACATAAACAAAGATTCACAACCATACACAAACATTCGAGGCGTCACTATAAAAAATTTAAACCTACGTCAAATAAAGGGCAAGAGGCAGACATTTGATATCTTCTAAATTAACCTAACCTAACATAACCTAACTTAACCAAACCTTAACCTACATTGACAAATAACAGAACCTTGTTCAAACCAAACTAAACTTTAGTTTCCGAAGAGAAGGTCTCACAGAAAACATTGAATATCTCACAAACTAAGAATTTGTGACGGAAATGTAATTTAGAAAACCTTATCAAAATGCATCAGGTAATGCAAAAATATAACCATGAATTATCTAGAGCATTAAAGTGAAGATGTAAAATAATACCAATAATAGTCTTTTCTTATTAACATACAAGAAGGATATGAATAAGGATAATGAAACCACACCCAATAATACTGACCTGAGTGTAGGCGTGCTGGTGTAGCGGCGGGTGCAGGTGGGGTGGATATAGGTGCGGGGGAGGTGGCTGGGAGGAGCTCCGGGCCGGGGGAGGAGAGGGGGAGGGGCTGCAGGTCACTGGTGTCACTCCGCTTGCTTGGGGTGGAGCGGGCACTGCGGCGACCAGGTGACGACATCCTACCACGCTGGCTACTCTCTCTCTACCACCTGGAGGATGGGAAATAAATAAATAAATGAATGAATAGATATATAAATGAATAAATGAATGAATAAATAAAAGACCCATATACACACAGCTTATAATCAGAGGCAGATGAGGACTTTTCTACAGTAAACTCAAATATAATCCTTATTTTCCTTTACACTGTGGATATTATTTCACTTGAAGAAAAGATGATTAAATATAAAAAAAAAAAAACCCATACACACAGCTTGTAATCAAAGGTAGTTGTTGATTTTTCTTCAGAACTCTCCTATAATTTTTCTTTTCCCCACATTTCCTTCCTACCCTATAGCCTTTCCATCCAACAAGCCTCCCAGACGTCACACAAGAACCAACTACAACTATAATTACAAACAGACCAACAGGCAATACCGCACCAGCACAGGTAACCAGCCTAACTAAAACACATTTAACACCACACACACAACCATTATACACTCAATAACATGCATACACACCCCATGCTGTACTGAACCGCCATCTGGAGCCTCACACAATGGTCCTTATCACAGAGCCCCCCGGCCCCCTTCACCCCCAAACAACAATGCAACAAACAAAACGTAGTTGGCTATCGGACCCACCTGACACTAATTGAATAAGGTGTGAGGTAAGAAAAAAAACTAACAAAGCAAACTAACTATACCATCTAACGACCTACTATTCAGTAATAACCTTGACTCACTAATATTTCTCGTCCAGTAACTCTCTACAAGAATTTATATAATAGAAGAACCTTCCTATGTTATCCTGAGCGGGGGCGAGAGGAGGGGGAAGGGGTATAAAGGGGAAGGGGTATAGAGGGGAAGGGGTATGGAGAAGAAGGGACGAAGGGTCGCAGATAATGGCTTCTTTACTTCCTTACGCGGCATTATTATCTCTGTCATGACCTTATCTGGGTGAAGGAAGCCCAGCAGGTGAGTGAACTTCCTTACATGACATTACCTTCACCTTGTACCACCTGACAACGCACAGCCACCTCAACGACCCAACCACCTGTACGCTAATTGTTGTACCGTCCCTTCAAGCAGCCTCACACCTT
>JAPQNM010000015.1:2964502-3019502 GCA_029783475.1 Metacarcinus magister | reverse complement strand
GCATCTCACAAAAGACTGGCGCGTTGTGGCGCACGCACTCAAGGATTCTCAAGTCCTGGAACTGAACTCAGAGGGAACTAAGGTGCGGCGGCGTCACGCCTTGCCGCAGGAACTGGACGAGGATACGCGGCCCTTCCGCACCTTACTGGCTGTGGACGTGTCTCGTGAGCTGGCCAACATGAACGCGCTGGCCGAGTTCTTTGGCAAGTTCGGCGAGATGGTGTCCCTCCAGATGCACAAACCTGGGGGCCGCGTCCTGACGGAGGTGCGCGAGGTGGAGCGGGAACACCCTGGCATCAGCGGCACAGTGTGCGCCCTGGTGGAGTACGAGAAGGTACACCACGCCCGCCAGGCCTTCCGATCCGTGCAGAATGGCCCCGAGTGTGGCCTCAAGGTGATTGAGGTGGCCCGCAAGAAGCGTGAGGGTGGCAGCGGCACGCCGCTGCTCTACCTCAAGAATCAGACGGAGGGCGAGAGTGCCTACTACAGCACTTCAGACTTCTCGGAGCCACCGTCGCCCGTGAGCCGCGTGAGGCACCTGCCGCGCCTCAGGTCACCGTGTCCCCCGTCATCCTCACCCAAGACAGGGCGGTGGGTGAGAGCAGGGAAGCAGCAGGAGTCTTCACCCGAGTCATCGCCACCATCTCCCTTCTCCCCTCGCCGCAGGATGCCCACACCCAGTTCGTCCCCTGAGGACCGGCCCCAGGACCTCTATCCTAGATACACATCGCCCCGCACTTCCCCGCTGCCCCGCCGACGGTTCACACCCTCCTTATCATCAATAGACTCCCCTTTCCTCGGCCGTCGCCACATCGCCGCCTCACCTCCCGGCGCCAGACAGGACGTCGACGCCGCACCCACGCCTCCCGTCAGCCCGTGGCTTCGGCGCCGGGTACGTTCCGGTTCGTCCACGTCCCTGGCCTCGCCCCTCGCATCACCCAACCTGCGCCGCCGCCACGAGGCCTCCATGATGTTGCCTTTCAACGTGACCCGCCTGCCTCGGGGCCCTGACGGCTCCAAGGGCTTCCTTCCCCGCAGGATGTCACTCCTGGTGAAGGCTTAAGGACACTGTAGTCCGTTGGTGTCTTCACACGCTCGTATACGCACTCAATATAACCATTATTATGTATGTACATAGACTACGTGGTTACTTCGTAATAAAGATATAACATTGTCCACCTGCTATCCTTATCCCACCCTATTGACACAGTACCCAGTCCACGGAGGCCAATGTTTTCCAAAACACCACCATAGAAAATGGAGATTTTTTTCTCTCTCTCCTATGAACACAGTTCCCGTCCTGGTTGTGAAGGGATATTATAAGGCAAGTTCCAGGTTTAGTTAGCTCACCCTTCTTCACCTGGCTGATGGCAGCTTAACCACACCAAGTATAATCTGTATAACCTGCCCTATACACTTTCCTTGTTTCCACCACACATCCTATTCACACCACAACCACACCTCATCACCACTCACTATATCCCACACCTTCACCTTCATTCTACATCCTATTCTCACTCGGGGATGGTAAATATTCAAGGGGACATCAGAAAAAATTGCAAAAAAGGAATTTGCTTGAACGACACAATACAGTACAGATATTTGGAATGGACTGAAAGAAGATGTGATAATGGCAAAAGAATGTACAACAACTGAAAGAAAAACTGAACAAATATAGATACGGAGACAAGACTACAGGAGTGTAGCTCAGGCCCTGTACATTACAACTAGATAAATACACACACTGCCTGCCTAAGCACTGTACTCACTGTCCTGCCCTTCACCACACACACAACAAAGATCCTACCACTGATCTTGATGTCACAGGTGACTTGAAATTTCCTCCAAGTCGGGCCTTTATATCGGCAGCTCCTGTGAGGGGAATAAAGGGAAAAAAAAAGGAAAGTACACAGAAAAAAAGAAACTAAATAAATCAAAGATGCATACTCTAATTACATGCCCTAATCTCTCAATCTCGCATACCACATTTTCTCCAGGAACTCTTTCACCGCGTCAATCATCCGTTCACTCGTCTCCTCACACAGTCCTAGCAACAACGCCATCCATTCCCTTCCAGTTCTTTCAGTCACCTCATTCATTTCACGTCCCATTTCTGCCAGAATCACACGCATCATTTCCATTCTGTCACGGTCATACTTCTCGCATTCTAGTACTACATGCTCTACCGTCTCATCCTCTCCCATATCACACATCTGGCACACTTTGCTGCGGGACTCTGACCATCTGTAGTTCCTTGCATTCACATCCATACACTGTGCCCTAGCTCGGAAGAGAAGATCACCACCCAGGCTTCCATCATACCACCTTACATACATTGGGGCCTCTTTCTCTCTGTACCATTCCAAAGTCTTCTTTCGTTCCATCTCAGCCTTCCACTGACTTAGTCCCACACCTTTCACTGTTTTGTCTATCTCGCTTTTCCACCTTTTCACATCCCACTCTAACCCTTCTCTACTTCTGTTCATCACCTTCCATTCATACAACCATTCTCTCCCTTCACAAAATTTATGCACCCACCTAACGAGCATGCCACTCCTGTCTACCATGTTCAGACATTTCTTCTCCCATTTACTCCTCCTTACATTCCACAAATACACCTTCCGTGCAATTCTTGTATTCTCCATTCGTTCCAGCCTAACTTTATATCTCAAAGTTGCCTTTATCTGTCTCTCCCTGAACGTACTCCATCCCATGTCACCTCTCAAAGCTTCTACAGCTGCATACCTTGGTGCATTCAGTGCCATTCTTGCTACTCTATTCTGCCCTACTTCCAACTTGTCTATCTCCTTTTCACTCCATACCTTACTTTCATCCTTACTAATCCATGCTTGCTCTTGTATTTCTCTTTCCATCCTTCCATGTTTGCACAGGACTGAACCAAAATATTGAAACTCATCTACGTCTACCATTATTTGTCCATTCCATTAAATCTCACTCATCTTGTATCGTGCTCTCATTCTATAAAGGTTTCTAGAGCTAGTACATCACTGCAATCTGCCCTTCCTCATTACTTCACTCATGTCTGTCTAATAATTCGTCACTAGTTCCATCCTCTTTTAAGTAAACATAATTTTAATCTAAACTTATCCTTCGTCTCATCAATAACAGTCTAAGTCACTCTAGTGGGGGAATATTGTGCAAACTTGAATGAAATTATTGGTCAGGTAGAACAGGAAGTAGCTACAACCTTCACTTAGCTACACTGCTTCCTCTACATCCATTTAGTGAGATATATAAACACTACACAGTCAGACAAAATTGGTTCAGGCACACGTCAGCAAGCTCAATTTAGCTTCCTGTGTCAGCCTTCCCACTGGTCTGAGTCAGCTAGTCAGTGATCATCCTGTCAAGTAATGTAAGTTGTACCACAAGACCACAAACACACACAATGAGTCAGCCAGTCAATGCAGAAGTCAAGATACAACCAACAATCACTATTCAAACAACAGTACTCACAATGCATCTTCAGTCAGGTATAGAACATAAGAACATAGAATACAAGGAAGCTACAAAAGGCCCGGAGGCCTGCACTAGGTAGTTCCTGTTACTCCAATATACAATTGGAATCATTTCACACTATGTATTGAAGTGTTGCGTTAAGTTATGTTACAAGTGAGTGTGTTCATTACCTGCAACCTGAAGGATGATGAGGTGGTGTAAATAATGGAAGTGAGGCTTCACCTCCAACACACAACACAAGTGGTGATCTTGACTGTGAATGTTTTAAGGCTTCTACAAGGTGTTCCTGATGTTCCTTCCCCTTGTCCCCTTGTCACGTGACACTCAACACTCACTCAGGGAACACACAAGGTAGTAAGGCAAATATATAACAGTAGTTACTCATGCACAGCCCTTTCCTGGTGGTGAAAGGTGCAGGGCCACACTGTCCTCAGCATGGTGCAGCAGTGTAGACTAGTGTATCAGGAGGTGGTGTCTGCCTCCACCACACCTGGTGGAGTAATGAGAAGGTACGAGGAAGCTCGTCTTTTATTTTAAAATGATTAAAGCTGATACAGAGTAACATTTTGATGATGATAAAACAATGTGGTAATGGAACATGGGATGACTGCACTACAGTATCACTCAATGTGAAGTCTGTACACGGACTGAGGGGTCCGGAGCAGGGGGGGGGGAGGGGGGAAAGACCTGGTGGTCTCCCTGCTGCCTCCTGGCCGCCTCGCCACCACACAGCCTTGCGTGGGCGCCTCGGGTCCTGAGTGTCCGGAGCGGCGCCTGCCCTGCCCTGCCCTGCCCTGCCCTGCTGCTGGGGGGCGTGGGCGTGCAGTGCTGCTCCACGTGGCTGCTAACGGTGTTTCCACATAATCGCCAGGTCAGTTCAGTACCAAGTGTTTGTTTGTGTAATGAAGCGGTGAGGTGTTTGGTGTTTGGTGTTTAGAGTAACAGCTTCACTGACACAGCTCGTCACCAACACAGTGTTGCCTTCAGGTGCCAACATCCTGCACATCAGACACTTTCAAACTAAAACTTTGTTGCAGTTTTCATTGAAGAAAATTTCAATATTAAAGTAAATAAAAATAGATATTGAAGCCATAACAACAGCACAAGAGATCAGTGACAGTAATTGTCAAATCAATAAATGGAATGTTGCAGTAAGAGGAGGGATGGGCTGCTAAATGCTTAGTGTAACTTACAACCTATTTGTGCTGTGTGGGCCAAACGGAACACTTACTGGCGTGCCACAAGTCACGGGTTATTTTTACAATGGTCACCTAATGCCTTACCACCCTCATCAAAAGGCTTCAGGCTTCAGGCTTTCACTTCTGACACCAACATAAAGAATTTGGGAGTATGACAAAACAAGCTCCCTTGGAGCTTACATTTCAAAACAAAAAATATAAAACATATTTACAAAAAGTACAAAGACAATGTCAGAATGTGGTGGTGGCATGGTGCTGCAGTATACACACACACACACACACACACACACACACACACACACACACACACACACACACACACACACACACACACACACACACACAAACACACACATACACCAGCAGCAGCAGCAGCCATGCAAGTCAAGAATACCAAAAAATAATATTGATAACATAAAAAACACATCGAGATCTGCAACAGAACCTCACGTCATCGTCCTAACACACTACACACACTTGAGCAACAAAAGAGAAGGAAACTGAACCAAACACAACCACACAGCCCACCGCCCACACCTTGGGGCAGACACACACACACACACACACTTGGCAAAGGGATCCAAGACTCTTTGCCAGGGATGTAACAATCACCAAAACCTTTATTCTGGTACGGTACGTCAGACTCTCACTCGCTGGTGTGTGTCCGTGGCGTGAGCTGTGGCAGACAAACAACGAACAAACAAACAAACAGTACTGATAAGACGGTGTATGAACTGAGGGAAGAGATGGATTAGCAAGGACCTGGATGCAAGTTTTCCTATGGTGGCGAGAGTGGAGGTGAGGCGGCGACGGATGACCACCGGATGACGGCAAGTAAAAACAACGGAAAAGAATCTGTTAACGAGAAAAAGAACAGGTCCGGGAAGGGAAGGGGAAGGGGAGGGAAGGGAAAGGGAAGGGGAAGGGGAGGTGAAGGGACGGAACAGAAAGAAGGGAAGAAGGGAAGACAGGAGAGGTAAAGGAAGGGTTTCTGGCTCCAGTTCAATTGGTAGAAAGGGATGGGATGGGAAATGGGATGGGATGGGACAGCATGGAGTAAGGTGGTGGTGGTGGTGGTGGTGGAATACTTTCATGGAGGAGGAGGAGGAGGAGGAGGAGGAGGAGGAGGAGGAGGAGGAGGAGGAGGAGGAGGAGGAGGAGTAGAATGCACAAGAATAGTATCATAAGAAGACGAAAGAAAGGAAAGGAAAGGAAAGGAAAGGAAAGGAAAGGAAAGGAAAGGAAAGGAAAGGGAAGGGAAGGGAAGGGAAGGGAAGGGAAGGGAAGGGAAGGAAAGGAGAGGTTAAAAGATACCTAACTCACTCGCTCTCTCTCACACACACTCTCTCTCTCTCTATCTGGGTGTCGGATGCCTAGATGTTGCCGGCGGTTGAGAAGAGGAATGCCCCCGAGTTGATGGGTGTCTTGGGTGAGGCACAGAGGTACATCATGTCGTCTGTGTTGAGGTGAGTGCGGGTGAGGGTGGGCTCGCTGGCGGAACGGTGGATCTTGGGTAAGGAACGCACCAAGGACTCTATGTTGGCAAGGATCTGTGGGAGAGAGGAGGTGTGAGTGTGTGTTTTTTGTGTGTTTTGTGTGTGTGTGAGTGTTGTTTTATGTATTTTGTGACTGTGTTTTGTGTGTGTGTATGTGTTTTTTTGGTCAAAGTATATACATTACCATAATACCGAACATACCAACCTCTCCCTCCTCCTCCTCCTCCTCACACACACACACACACACACACACCTGCGGGAAGAGAGGCCGGTCATCTCTGTTATACTTGATGCAGTCTTCGTAGAGGCGGCGGATGGGTTTGGGCATGTCTGAACGCAGGTAGGTAGTGTCAGGCCGCAGGTAACCTCGGCCAACCATGAACAGGATCTGATAAGCAACAACAACAACAGTGAGGGGTAGAAATGGTGTTATGTGGTGTGTGTGTCTGTTTGTTTTGATGTTACGCTTGTGTGTGTCTGTTAGGTTAAGTACACACAGTAAATAATCATTCTAATATGTAAAAAGAGAGTACCATGCCTTCTCCTACCTCCATCTCTCTCTCTCTCTCTCTAATACTCTCTCTCTCTCTCACCTGGTCCTTGTTATTGATGTGGGAGTAAGGTAGACATCCAGAGAACAGCTCGTACAACACTATTCCGAATGCGTATACATCACTTTGGGAGGTGTAAGGGTTCTCGTCCTGCATCCGGATCACCTCGGGAGCCATCCACAGTATTGATCCAGAAGGTTGTTGGATCTGCCGCCCTCCTTGACTCTCCTGTATCCATCTACCACCCTGGGTAAGGTAGAATTGAGGTTAGGTTAGGTTAGGTTTGTGGGAAGTGTTGATGTGTAGAAGTGAGGATAAGGTTTGGGTTTGTGTATGTGTGTGAGGAGGAGTCTTGGAAAATGAAGGAGGAAATGAGAAAGAACGACCTAAAAAGGAGAAATATACAAGGGAGAAATTAAGAAAGGATATACAAATGGAAGAAGGAAAGGAAGAGAAGAACTACTACAACAAAAACAACAAGACAAAGATGAAGAAGAAGACATACAAGACAGAGAAGTATGACAAAGAATAACAATAATAATAATAATAATAATAATACAGTGCCCCCTTTATGCCCTTCTTACCTTGACAGTAGCCAGTCCCAAAGTCTCCTATCTTAACAGTGTAGTCGTCATGTAGGAATATATTGTTTGACTTTAGATCTCTGTGGATTATATTCTTGGCGTGGAGGTAGCTGGCGGGGAGGAAAGGGGGAGAGAATTAATGTTTGGGGAGGAGAAAGGGGAGAGAATTAATGTTTGGGGAGAAGAAAGGGGAGAGAATTAATGTTTAGGGAGGAAAAAGAGAAGAAAATAAATGCTTGAAGTAAGAAAGTGAAAAAAATCAATATCTGGGATGAATAAAAAAAAAGTATGAAAATAATAAATAAATAAATACTAATAATAATCTATGCCAAGGTTTCAAACACCGCTGTACTCACTCCATGCCTTGTGAAGTCTGTCGAGCAATGTCAGTAATTCTCATGAGTTCAAATTTAGTTTCCTGTACATGGAGGTGTTTGTAGAGACTTGAACCTTCACACCACTGAGTCACAATGGCCAGCTGCTGCGTCTTAACACAACCCATGAACAGAAGGATGTTGACATGTCTGCAACGGGAACACACAACCAGATTAGAGACAGTCATGGGCATTGTTTGTGTAGATAATAAGTCACTTTACACACACACACACACACACACACACACACACACACACACACCCTTACCTTGTTTTCTTAAGGACTGACACTTCGTTCTTGAAGGCTGAGTACTGTGCTGGTGTTGGGTCCCGCACGTTGAGGGTCTTCACTGCCACTGGTCCGTGCCAGTGACCTCGGTAAACTGTCCCAAATGAGCCCGACCCGATGCGCGGACCAATTAGGATTTCATCGACGGGGATCTCCCAGTCCTCTACCGTGTCTTTGGAGGACTGACGCACCTGTGGGAGGGTGTGTTGAGTGTGTTGAGAAGTGTGTGGGTGTGTGTCATTTGTTTCCACCCAAAGGTCTGGAGGATCACGTGCTGGACTTATGAAGAGTTCAGAATTCATATAGACTGGATTAACACACACACACACACCCTTACACCCCCACAAAACAGACACACACACACGCACACACTAACCTTCTTGCCTGAGACGGACTCATCAGCCGAGCGTGCCCTTGGCCGCACTGTCTTCAGAGTGTTGGTGGGGGAGGCCTGGGCAGAATGGGATCCCTGCACGGGGCGGGTGGGGCTGCTGGTAGGGCTGGTGGGCGGGGGCGGGGCCAGAACCCCGGTGCCAGGGTAGCCTGCGGGGTGCAGGGCTGGGTTGACGGTGTGGGTGAGGGGGCTCCAGGCCGCCCTGTTCCCTTCATGCATGTAGAAGGTGGATGAGCCAAAGAAGTGGACTTCTTGACACGCCATGCGGCAGCGTACAGCATGGTGGATGGGCGTGCACACAGGCAAACATCACCAACACATGGATGGAGAGACATGCACATGCAAATTAGCAACATTGACGCATCTCTCCACAGGAACAATCGGCCAACTCTCAGCTAAGACTATTTACGGATTCATAATAACAATGACAACAGGAACAAGAAAGAAAACAATTCTGCAAGTGAAAAATTTAGATTATATAAAAGTGTGGTGCTGTGTTTTGGGGAAGGAGTCAAAGAATCTGTCAACGGTATATTAATAAGTGACAAGTGATTTCCTTTGTTGATAATGTTGTTGTTGTTGATAATGATTCCTGTTTACTGGAGACTATTGTGTACCTGATGCATGAGTGAAGCTACAACACTACTCAGTCTAACCTTAGTGAAAGTGTTGGTCATTTAAAGTGCATTACAAATATGTTTCCCACAATACTATGCCCAGTCTACACACTATATAACCAGTCTGTAGGTGTGTTAATGAGTGAGGAGAGTGAGTGAGAGTGAGTGAGTGAGTGAGTGAGTGAGTGAGTGAGTGAGTGTGTGCAGCTCCCTAACAGGATAACAAATGCAGTGTTTGTATTCTAATTTGCAGTGTGTGTGTTGCTATTTAAGTCAACTGTTCATGCTTGCCAGCCGTGTTGAGGAAGGTCAGTGCCTCAAAAGCAGAGATGCATTGTATACGTGTAAGGTCAAACAAGGTCAATTAAGATATATAAATGAAAGAAAGAAATATATACGTATAGATTAATGAATTCATGAATTACCAAGTTGAGAATAAATATAAAGTGCAAAAAGACATCCTCCTTCAAGGTAATATAATAGTTATAGGTATTTGTTATGCTAGGTCTTGAATATTATCTTGAGAAAATGGCTACAAAATATGGAACTAATATATCTATAAAGCCTAACCTATCTTGAAACCTGTCCTATATTTCCTCCCTAAACACACCCAGCTTGGCCTTGGCTGCCGGCTGACCACATTTTAAGATCCTTCTCTCGTGTGTTATAATTTGCTTCCAAAAACTACATCTCTATTAAGTTGATTGCGTGTGTTGCGTGTGAGAGAAGTGATCATAGTGGAGTGTTATGTGCAGCTTGTGTGTGTGTGTGTGTGTGTGTGTGTTGGTGAAGGTTAGGTTATACTGATGATGTGATCTTAAATACCTTCCACCTTTAACATAACATTTATAACTCTTCCTCACAGCCTCACTAATATCACCTTATGATTGGTTTGAATACTATGAAGGCTAACCATGGGTGTGCATAACTTAAAATGAAACAATAATAATAACTTAAAAAGAAATAGTAATATAACCTGGAGGATGTCTACATATAGATCAAGTGACAAAATGTTCTCATATCATCTAGATACAGAGTTATCAAAGTTAAGGTTAATTCCACAATATTAATAACAACACACAAACAAAAATATTACATTTAAAAGTTGAAAACCTGAAAATAAGGATCGTTTTGTTGTGAGGCGACTTGGAAATCCTGGTGTGAGTGTGGCACCGTGGCACCCTGGGGGATGCCACCATGCCAGGGGTGCTAGGCCCTCCCCGGCACCCCACCAACACACACCAACACACACACACACACACAGGGACATGCATGCAGTGTGTTCCCAGCAGCAGTGACTCAACAGCACCCTTGGCATAGAAGCAAAGCTGGCTAACACTTGCAGTGCTGCCTCATAGATGCAAACTGGCAAACTTTCAACAAGCAATCAGTCACTAGATGGAAGCAAAGTTATCATGACACTCTAGTGACATTATCTCTATCAACAAGGTGAGTGTTGAATGACGGCTATAAACACCTGTCTTAATGATTCCCGAGACCAATAGTACATGCATCAACTACCCTTCCTTCCCTTCCTACCCAACACCACCACCTCCTATCCCCAACACAGCCCTTCCCTGAGTCCCTGAACCCAACCCAACACCACCACCATTACTACTACTACACCTCCGCTAATGTCAACACCACCACCACCACTACCTCCAACACACCCCTTCCCTGAGTCCCTGACCCTAACCCAACCCAGCCCCACCAGCTTCCACCTTGACACACAGGGAAGCGAGGCCACAGTGACCCGACAGGCAAGTTATTATTCAAAAACATACCAGTTATTTTAGAGAACACATAAAAGTAACCAATTTATAAAACATACAGAGTTAATGTTAGGCAAGAAAATGGGTTTTTAGAGCATAACAAATGGACCCAAATTTATAAGTGAAAATTAGGTGTTAAGAGGAACTCAAAAATCCAATTCAAATTATTAGTTAGATTTTTTTGATTCATGCAACATAACATTGATTTAATTTAGACACGGTTATAGAATGTTAAGTCACACACCTCATCACTCAAGCTTATCCACACATCATTTAAACAAATAAACAAACAATTGAATCCAAAATGAAAACCTTATTTACAACCCAGAAGGAATCGTAACACAACCTGACATCAATGAACGAGTTAGTAAAATAAAGGATAAATGAATTAAAACATATTAATTTTATTTCTTCTAAACCCAAACCTAATAAATGAGAATGAAAGGAATCCAAACACCTATAACACACACACACACACACACACACATACACACTATAGTGAAGCATTACCACTACCTTCACCTTCCCCTCAACACCCTCAATCACTATCACTTGCTTACTGAGTCTCACCAAGCATCATAAACACTATTCCTTCCACTATTACACTCACCTTCCTACCCACAAACTACTCACCATTCCCTGAGATATTAATGTAAGTACAGAACATCAGAACACATCTAGACCCTAAGCAACACCACCACAACACAACACCTCAATGTGACCCAAGCTGACCTCAAATTAATTCCTGCACCTCACCAAGAAACAAACAACCAAGTACCACACCCACACACACCCACCACCAATTAGGAAACCAGAAAGTGGATCAGAACAAAGAACAAGAACCCTTAGACACATTTTTAAGCTAATCACCCTTCACCCTAATACCACCACCACCAGCTAGCGTGACCTGCCTGCCTGCCTGCCTGCACTGTGTCCCCGGGGTAGCAAGGCGGTGCGGCACAAGCACAAACCTGGACTGGTTGGGTTATAGTTCCTGCCCATCCTGTGAGCAAACTCAGCGAGGGAGGCAGCGTCCGAGGGTATGTTGGGGTTGACCAGGTTGATGCACACGTTGGGAGCTGAGGAGGAGCGATCGCGCGGGGCCAAGGGGGCTGGGGCAGGCCTAGGCAGGGTGGGGGGGGCCTGCCCGCCCCCTCCCCCAGTGGTGTAGTGGCCCGGATACTGACCTCGGTAACCCTCTATGTAGCCACTGTAGGCGCTGCCGTAGGGGCTCATGAGGTTGGGGTGACCACTGTGGGACACTCCATACCCAGTGGAGGTGAGGATGCCCGCCTGGTTGTCTGGGTGTGACGCTAGCAGACTGGACAGAACAAAGGGTGTTGGGGTGAACTTTGGTTTTTCATTACTTTACATACATAAAGATGAGTCAAGTTATTGTTATTCTTTATCTCCCGGCTGACTCCCCGTCGTGTTGTGTTGGTTAGTACTTACTGTTGGTATATGTTGTTGGTGAGGCGCTGGTCCTGTTGGCATAGTGTTGGCACCCCCACGGAGCACCGCTGGTGGAAGCGGTACCCACACGTGCGGCAAACAAACCCTTGGAACAGGAGTCTGCGGCAGTTATCACAGAAGGCCAGGGAGAAGAACGTTCTTCTAATCTGTAATGGAGAACAAAACTGTGTCTGGTATTGGTTAATGGAGAGAACAAAAAGTTTCCTCAATGGAGAGAAAAAAAATAAGCCAATCAACAAAACGCTTCACCATCTTTTAACAATCAATATATTCATCACTCATTTATATAGTAATGGGAAAATAAAACACACACACACCCACACACATACACACACACACACACAGGGTCCAATACTCACAAAGTTATGGGATATAGAGGTGGTGACAGGGAACTTTTCTAACACCTCCACCACTATCTCCTCCCCTTCCAGCAAGGCGATGTCAGAGTCCCATGACATCCTCACCTGAAACACACACACACACACACACACACACATAATGAGTAATAATTAGCGAGGAACAATGATTATGTTAAGTCTATTACATCAGCAGCCACCTAACCTAACCTAACTTAACCTCAACACTCACCTTGGGGTTTGTTTTCCTGTACACAATACACACGTCGGGGCAGAGTTTACGCAGGTTAAGAGCCTTTGCGAGTGCATCCTTGAGGGTGCGTCCCGGCTGTACTGGGACTGTGGTGCGCTGTTTGTTGGGGAGGTGAGCGCGGACCACGGACCGCAGGGGTGACTGTGGGGTGGACCGCGTGACCTCCTCGCACACCCCATTGCTACCTGTAAGTGAGTGAGTCAGTAAGTTTTATGGAGCACAAGTTTATATACGTAATACATGGTAATTGGATAGTTAAGAATATTGAAATGTGTGTAATGAAATACTATAACATATCAATTAATTTTTCATGATCCATAAACTAGAAAAAAAACATAAGAAAAAAATAATGAAACCTAACCACAAAGAGTACAAGAGAAGCGGTTCCTTACTAGTGCTTTGTGATGATGCGTGGAAGCCAGAGTCAGTATCCTCGGAGGGTGGATGGTGATGATGGTGGTGATGGTGGTGATGGTGTGGTTCAGAGTGGTGGTCGTCGTGGCAGCCGTTGGTCTGAGTGGAGTGTTCGCTCGGGGCACTCAGACTCAACTGCTCAAGAATTTCCTGTTCCTTGGCTTCAAAACGGTGTAATTTTCCCGTCAATTCTGAATACTCCTGAAGATACAATGCAGTTTATATTAGATCACTTATTATTATTAGATTTAGTTATTATTATTAGTTTAGGTTAAGTTAGTTCTGTTATTGATGTTTATAGTGTTTTTTTCTTCCTGCTTTCTTACCATATCACTCATAAAAAGATATTAGGCAATGAATAATAAAGTGAAATAGAGTAAAAAATGTCTATTAAAATATTATAACTAAAAAAAAAGTATGACAGTAAAAATATTCATTAGTAAAAAGTAAAAAGAATGTATGTAAGGTGACAGTGTGTGTGTGTGTGTGTGTGTGTGTGTGTGTGTGTGTGTGTGTGTGTGTGTGTGTTTAAGGATACTCACGGTGAGATAGAAGGAGGGTGGATGCTGGAATCCTGCAAACCTAGAGTTGAGGTCATCTATATACTCCTTAGTGAGGTGGATGATGTTCTGGATGTTGTCAAGCTGTGAGGGCAAGGCAGAAGGGCAAGGCAATGGTTACTTGTTATGCACTAGTAAAGTTTTTGATTACTTATATATTGGTAACATTTTTATAACTATGTCTAGATTATGTGTTCATTTTTTTTATGTATTTGCCTTTTTCATATTTTGAATATTTTTGAATTTTTTTTTGTATGGAAATCTACTTTTAAGGCAAATTTCTTTTCTGTATTACACACAAGACAAAATAAAGTATATATTATTATTATTATTATTATTATTGTGTAGCAGGGACCAGTGTTATCAATATTACACATCACTAAATGACTACATACACTCAATCAGCATGCAATGAGTATTTCCTGTATAGCAATTTGTATCAGTATAGTGTAACAACTCTATTATGTATTTATAAGGGAGCAAAGTTTCATATATAATTCTTTTCTTTTTTTTTGCTACCCATGGCGTCTCCTTCCTGTCAAAATAAATAAATATATAAAGAGTTGAAAGAGAAATCTGAAGTAAATCTCTCTCTCTCTCTCTGTACTGATAAAAATGTCACACACACAAATGCTCCTAGTATCAGCACAGCATTTACCTTATCTAAACACGTAACATTACAACAAGGCAAGAAGGTATGTAATCTCCACACAGAAGCACTAGTAAATCTTGTACCACCTCTTATCACCCTTATTTATTCACCTATTCAACCTTCTTCTGAAACTCTGTATTGCATCTCCTATTACTACCTATCCTATGAGTAGATTATATTGAGTAGGTATTAGTATAAGAGGATGGTAGTTAGGAGACTGTATGTGGCTGTTAGGAGACTGTACGTGGCTGTTAGGAGACTGTACGTGGCTGTTAGGAGACTGTACGTTGTAGTTAGAAGACTGCAACCTCCTACCACACACCACAACCTCCTACCACACACCACAACCTTATACCACACACCACAACCTTATACCACACACCACAACCTTAGACCACACACCATAACGTCCTACCACACACCACAACGTCCTACCACACACCATAACGTCCTACCACACACCACCACCACAAACACACACAAACAGACACACAGACCAACACCACCCCACAAACACCCAAAACTACACCACCAAACACCAAATAAAACCCAACCACCCTCCTACCACACACCACACACACCCAACCACACACCACAGTCTGAAAATGTCAACAAAGCGAAGATGTCTGAACCATAACAACGCCATTATCTCCTTTATCTCACATCTTACACCCATATCCTTTATCTAGAATCCTCCTTATAGTTACCTCCTCGACTAGGGATTCTCTGTCCTTTTGATCGTCCTTGTGGTCGGGCGTGAGGACAGGAGAAGGGGAAGTACTGCCTCTCTCCCCCACACCCGCCATCTTCTCTTCCCTTTCTGCCTTCCTTTACAAATGGCTCTTTACTCTTTACTCTTACCCGCAGAGGAGGATCAGGAGTACATTAAGAGGATCCAATACTATATTATAAAAGAGCTGATCTTGTTTGTTATAGGGTTAGATTCCATGTGTGTGGACTGGTAATGGTGTTCTAGATCATGTTAAGAGGATTCAATGCTATGTAAAAGAGGATGAAATGGTGTTTGTTGTAGGTTTAGATTCTATGTGTATGGATTGGTAATGATGTTTGATCGTAATAGTACAGGTGAAGGATCTTGTTACCTGTGTGTGTGTGTGTGTGTGTGTGTGGTGTTACCTGTTCTATGTATGTTTTTTTTATTATTATTACAGGTGTATATGGTATCTAGTGAATTAAAGGAGGATTCAAGGTTTTTTTCTTTTCTTTCTATAGGTTTAGAGTCGTGTTACCTGTTACTTGTTTACCTTGGTCTGCGGGATCACGCGCTGGACTGTCTACCTTATCTATGGTTTCTTTATTTACAGGTGTATGGAATTTGATGATTAAAGGATGATTCCATGTTTTTCTATAGGTTTAGACTCGTGTTACTTGTTAAATTGTAGGATAATGTTGTATGTAATAAGAAATAAATGTTACCTGTCTACCTTACGTTTCTTATTACAGTAAAACCAATTAGCACTGACACAAATGCGCATATTAATTAAGCCTAAACTATTCATATCACTCCAGCCAATGATTCACCTTCTATCTGTTTATAACGGATATGTTGGACTACTGTAGGAGGAATGAAAAGGAAATGAGAGAGAGAGAGAGCAGGAAATTAAAAGATAACAATATATAATTTATCTTTATTCTACTAAAATCTCTCCATATAAAACACATTCATACAGTCAGGACTTTATGGCAAGTGATATATGTGTTAATAAAGTATTCATACATATACAACCATACAGTCATACAGTCATACGTACATTCACTTATTCCATTACCATAATATACGTATGTCTCACTTCTTTGAATTAGACCCAAAGATGCATAACATACAATAAAAATTTTAATGTATGAATACAATTAACTTTTATAAATCTCCAGGAAATGTGTTCTTTTTTCTTTCCACATTATTTAAAATTTTGATAGCGTAAAATTTTAGACATTTCAGATTATATCAACGTCCTTTTAAAAATACATCTGCACATATACTTTCCATTGACACATATATTAACCTTTTCTTTGGGTATATATATAATTAATTTTAAAACAATACTGACCCACACTTAAACATTACTTACTCCGTCTTAACCCATAATTTAACATAAAACTATTATATATATCACATCAACAACTTCATTACAACACAAACCTTCTCAGAAAAACAACAAAGTATAAATAAATTGAAAAACTATAATACTCTTCAACATTTGCATCTTCTATACTTTCCTAAACCCAACACATCAAAACTCTATACAGAATAAATAACATAAATAATAATAAATAAAAAAAACTATCGACAAGCATCAAACAGTCATACCATTATTAATAATTACTCCAATATATATACCAAAAAAAAGTGTATGGGTGGGGAGGGAGGCAAATAAAAAATATACTTAGACTAAAGGTTACATATACAACTGATATCTATTAACATACCAGTCAAGGCTGAAAAAAATACAACATAAACGCCTTGAATCACTTTATAACATTGAATTGGATCCGTTTACTTTCTGGGAACTCCACACACACCTAAATGCAAACACTAATTAGTACACCAACACCTGGGTCTTGCCTCACCTGTACACACACACACACACACACACACACACCACACACACACACACACACCCTCGTATAACAATAATTTAGTGACGGGACAGTTAACGTTGATCAAACTCTACTCTCATGGTTACTCCTTTAGATCAATTCCTCAGTGTTTCATAACCTGAGTCATTTCACTAACTCCTACACACCACAAGACAGCTCAGTTATCCCAGGTTTCAATACAGCAAGTTGAATGTGGAGATAACATTTTTTTGGTTTTAGGTAGATTTTCACATGAGAACAAATAGAAGAAAAACAAACCAACTATTTATAATCCAATAGTAATGAAACTTGGTCAGGTTATGTAAACACTCACGAAAAACATAATGGAGATAAGATTTTGGGTCTAAAAACAACCTGGGAAATTTTATCATCACTATGTGTATGGTAAGGGTCGAGGGTGTGTTAAACTTAGTACAAGGAAACACTACACCAAAACTTGAAGCAATTATTAACACACTTGACTTAATGAATGGTAACAGTTTGTATGGTAACAGTTTGTGATGAAGAAAGAAGCAGAGAAAAAAGAAACTTGGAGTGATACTAAATTGTGCTGAATGGAATGAAGTGTTTTCTTACTTAATCCTGAGGTTGGTTTATGATACTTAATGCAAATACATACATGGATGAAAACAAACACACCAGTTCTATTGAGTATTGCAATCTACTAAACAAAAAATAATAATAATAATAAATAAATAAAATAATAAAATAAAATATAAAAAAAAGGGCTGATTGTATTGTGCATGTCTAACAAAACAGATGAAATAAACATGAGAAAGTGTCTCTTATAAGATGACAAAAGCTGAATTACTTAAACAAATGACAAAGTAATCTTTCTAACGAGTGACACGATATATTTAGTGACGTTTTAATCCTTTAAGGAAAGCTAACAGAATCCCATAAATAAATGTGATTCTATATGAGCAAGAGAGGAATAGGGAAGTGTGGAAAATCTATAATATAAACAAGGTATTAAATTCTATAGGTGAGCAAAAAAATATAAGGGTTCAGAAACCTAAATAATGGTAATTTGATAGACCTTACAACCTTGGAGGCGAAAGGGAGACTAGAGACAGCATGGATGAAGGGAAAGGAAGGTGATGGATGGAGTATTAAAGGATGTGAGGAGACAATGGCAGTCTTAATCACACAACAAACACATAACAGCCTCACATTTAGCCTTTCTCTCCACACACAAGGCACATAACATCTTGTCGGGCCAGTCGGGTTAGCACAAAGCATAGATACAAGTGTGTGTGTGTGATAAATTTAATTACGGATGTTGTTTAGTTAGTTAGAAGAGAGATAGACACACAAGGATCACAGACAAACCAGATCATTCACACACAATGCAAACCAAACCTCCTAACATTTGCCTCCCTGTCTTACTAATGCTGTCTTTTCAACGCACATCAACGACAGACTGGACTGAACCATGTATCAGGTATAAGGTTTTAGTAAGTAATGATTGATTGGGTAACTTTGTGAGTACTACAGAATATAACTTGTGATGAAACTCTGCTTGTTTCATCTGTCCTTGGGTTGAGGTTAAAGCTAAACCATTATATAAAGTAAATGATTATAAACTTGCTTATAACTATACTGACATTATAGTAGATATAAAAGTAGTCTTCTGGCTCTCACATACACACACATATACACACACACACAGTCACTACAAATCAAATGGCAATAATATACTTCCCTTGTACTACTTCAATTCTTATGATAACGTGGTATACAAAAAGTAATCAACACAACATTGCATTCACAGCTAACTCATTCTCTTTATCCTCCTTCTACCTGATCTTAGTCATTTAAAAACATCATTAACTTGTGTACTCTCTACCAGTCGAAACTTAAATTTGTACGACTAGGGAGTTATCTTTCATTACCTTCCAACACGTAATGTATAAACGATGCGAAACGTGATGTAAATTCAATGTTGTGTTGTCGTTACTGTTACATGTACTCTACTTTAAAGGTGTAAATATACGTGATATGTATACACAGCAGGAGTATGGATAAATTGGCAGTAGCTTTTGCATTCTAGTTAACACATACACACACACACACAGTTACACACACACACACACACGTACTAGTCCAGCTCCTCCTCCATGGTACTCGTCACATCCGCTCTCACAATCCCTTCATCTCGTGTGGTGTCGTTCCGCACATTCATCATACTTGAGAGTGTCACAGCTACGTCACGGGTGCTGGGCTCACTACTGGGGTCATGGAGGGGTTCTGGGGCAAGCTGGGGGAGTGTGCCGTCATCTGCGTGCTGTCCGATGGTGTTGATGATGGTGTTGAAAATTTGGGCTCGGTCGGCGTATACGTGGTGTCCGGCTCCTTGGATGACCTGGGTGTGTGAGGTTAGGTTAGGTTAGGTTAGGTGAGGTGAGGTGAGGTGAGGTGAGGTGGTTTTTTGAAAGAGGAAATACTTGAAGGACAGCGAAATTATAAAACAAAAGAAAGAAAACTACTACTACTACTACTACTACTACTATTACTACTACACTAACAAGTAAACAGTTTGGTACAGGTAGACAGGTGACATGAGACCTCACCTGTACATCCACAAAGGTGTCTCTGCGCATGTACTTGATCTGGAAGCCTGGGTCGTGGTCCACCCAAGACCTGGAGCCGTAGATAAGGGTGATGGGCATTCCCTTCCTTAGCGAGTCTATGCGTTGAATCATAGGGTATTTAGCCCATCCAAAGCCGGCCATCAGCGTGTGGAAGGCCGACTCTCCACTGTGGATCAAAGTGGAGGAGTGGATAGTGTTATAGATGTGATAAAAATAAATCCCTCTCTCCCTCCCTTACTTTCTCTCCCTTCCTCCCCCCTTTCCCCCCTTCCTCACCTTGGGTTTTGTGCATTACAGTGGTACAGGTAGTTAGGGATCACCTCCTCGGCATTGCTCACCATCCCTGAAAACTTGCGGATCAGGTCTGGCCGAGCCTTCTTCAGTATGGTGGGACCTGAAGGAGAGTCTAGTGTTAAGAGGCTCCTGGGCACACCTGGACAGACAGACAGACAGGCACACAGACAGACATACATACATACAGACACTCACCCCATGGGCCGGCAGTACGGATGACAGAGAGAGGGTTGAAGGGTTGGAGGATGGCAGCCACGGCCTTCACCCACAGAGGGAACTTGTACCTCTCACCCACATCCAAGGGCCGCTCAGGGAAGCCCCAAGGGTCAGCCAACACCAGGTGGTCAACTCTGAAGGTGTGGGAGGATGGGTGTGAGTGAGTGAGTGAGTGTGTGAGTGTGTGTGTGTGTGTGTGTGTGTGTGTGTGTGTGTGTGTGTGTGTGTGTGTGTGTTAGTTTTCCTGTTACACTCTTTTAAGAACATTTCAAAACCTAAACTGATTCTTTACCTTTTTCAAACCTACATTTTTTTTCTTTCTTCATAGCAAAAAGCACACTGGAGTTTCTTCCCTATTAACACATATATACACAACCACCACCACTGACCTTTCCCCCCCCACCACCACTGACCTTTCTGGATGTTTTGATGGCATAGGAGGCTGCCAGGAACCCGCCAAAGGAGTGACCAAGAAGGATGAACTTGTCAAGGCCGACCTTTTCCCGCCAGATCTCAACAGACATTATGAACTCCCTCTCAGCCTCCAGCGGGTCTTTGGTGAAGGCCGGACGGGAACTCCGGCCAAAACCTTAAGGGAGGGAGGGAGGAAGGAAGGGAGGAAGGAAGGGAGGAAGGAAGGAAGGAAGGAAGGAAGGAAGGAAGGAAGGAAGGAGGAAGGAAGGGAGGGAGGAAGGCAGGGAGGGAGGGAGGGAGGGAGGGAGGGAGGGAGGGAGGGAGGGAGGGAGGGAGGGAGGGAGGGAGGGAGGAAGGAAGGAAAGAAAGAAAGAAGGAAGGGAGATGATAGTCAATTCATTGCATTCATTTATCTATCCATATAACTGTGTATTAATCTATTATATATCTAGTTATAGTACATACAATCTAACCTAACCTTGTCTTATCTTCTTATCTTCCCCAGTACTCACCCAGGATGTCGATAGCATAGACGGGGCGATGGGCAGCAAAGGTGTCAAAATTGAGGCACCACAGACCCACGCCGGACCCGAACCCATGAAGGAGGACCAGCGGAACATTATCTGAGTCTTCATTAAAGCTTAGGGTCCACACGTGAGACTCTGTACCGCCCACACCACACCCCACACTCACGTACCGACCCCTGTAGCTGCTCTTCAAGTCTGGGGAAGGATAGGTGTTAGGTTAGGTGAAGTTTCATCCTTATAAGTAATGTTTAAATTGTGTTTTGTCATTTCTCTTTGATGTAACACTTAATAAAATGGAAATAAAGGGTAAAGGAAGGGTGAGTATATGTTTTAAACCCTTCCCCTTTCCACCCTTTACACTTACTTGAGAGCAGCACCTTCTCGGCCTCCCGTAGTAGGCTGAGGGACGTTGGGCACCATCGCAGCCAACCCCCAAACCAGCTGGCGTTGTGGGAGGTGAAGGAGGAGAAAGAAACACCTATTAACATCTTACTACTATGGAGTCAAGATACCTAACGTCAAACTAAATGGATGAAATAATTAAAAACTTACGAGGTACAGGTTCACTATCAATAATCCGGCATGAGCAAACACCTAATTCTGGGAAAAAAGGCGGGGAAAATGTGAGGAAAAAATGTGGGAAAGAAGGCAATGTGATGATCTATAATAAAGTAAAGTTTTAGATTTGTGTTAAAGATGATAATGTAAGGTAGTGTTGTGTTGTTTTTCCTGCATTCAATCCTTCCACTTATCATTGATCCGCTGCCTCAGGATCGAGTGTGGGGAGGCAAGGAAGGTGGGTGAGGTTCCTGTCCTCATACACAGCCGGCCACAGCGACTGGTTGTACTCGGGTATGTTTGCCGCTGCAGCGAGGACAGCCTTCCATCTATGCTTGTCCTCCACCTCCACCTCACCTTGGCATGAGTGGAGGACAAAGGCTGATAGGTATAATGTAATTCCTGCTAGTGTAGAATGCATTTTTTGTGATTTGTTCTTGTTAAATTGATGTTCTTTTTTGTATTTCCCTTTTGTACTTTTTTCTATTCCTGTTCTTTCTTTTTTTTGCTGGTTTAAATATTTATGTTCTTTTTTATACTTCTCTTCTGTTCTTTTTTCTTTTCCACTTATTCCTTTTCTTCTTCCTTCAAAAAATTATGTCCTTTCTTTTATTTTACTTCTTCCTTTTCTTCTCATCCACTTCTTCCTTATTCAAAACTTCTACTCTTTCTTCTACTTCACTTCTTCCTTTTCTTCTTCCTTCAAAAAATTCTGTCCTTCGTTCTACTTCACTTTTTCCTTTTCTTGTCACCCTCTTCTTCCTTTCCTTTCCGTGCACACCTCCAGCTGCATGTAGAGGTGATGGCAGTGTGTGGACCCTTCACCCTAAACCCTAAACCCTCCCGGCACTTAACAGCCTCAAGTGTTTGGACAGCCTTATCTAAACAGCCTTATCTGTCATGTACTTTGCACCTCCAATGTTTTTTTTTATCTGAGGTGTGTGAGTGTGTTTGTTGGGTTACTGAGTGCCTTCCTTCATGCTTTGTTTGTTGATCAGATATCTAAGGTGATTCATCGATCTATATAACATGGAGTCATTACTGAAATTACTATTCATCTCTTGTTCTAGTTATCTCTCTTTTTCCCTCTCAGTAAATGGTTTTGCATCTCTTATCTTTCTTATCTCGATCAATTGTTGTACTTTGATTCATTGGTCTGAGTCATTAATTTTACTTGTGTAGTGATGGGGCAACCAAGATTAATTAGACGGTCATTAAGGCTTTGACGGTCATTAAGTATGAATGAACCACTAATTACCACGAAGGAATGATGACCTAACTACTGAGGAGGAACACCATGAACAAGCAATAATAAAAAAAAAAAATAAATATAAAAACTCTCCTCTCTACCTTCAAGCAAACAGGTACACACAAAATATTCATTACTTTCATGTTTTCTGTCAGCCATTTTCACTCAGCCATGATGTGTTAGAAGGTATAATGGGTTTCCTTGCATATAGTCACTTCATTTTTCCCCTTTCCTTTTAATAGTCATGCTGGTGATGTGTGTTGTGTTGTGTTGCAAGTCATCGTGGTTTTCCTTCCTTTCCTCTAATGGTACACTGCACCGCGCTGAGTCATTAGTCTTTTTACAATTCATGGTTTTCATATTTTTCCTCCAAATGATGAGTATTGATGAAAGTTATATTGTGTGGTTTTCCTTACAGCAGAGAAGGTTGATTAAGAAGATATAGACTCATAAAAAGTAAAAGGAAGATGTGATTTGAAGGTAAAATTACTGATTAAATATTCCCGTTATCATTTAATTTCATAAAGTTACTATCTAACTACGTACATAGAAATCCATCTTGATAATGTTATGTTGTGTAATAATAATACAGTATATGGGTCAAAATGGAGATAAGGTTAGCCTACTAATTTTGAGGTTCTAAGCTAATATAACCTAACTCCAACATAACCCAACATAACTCTGCGGGGCTGTAACCAAATATCTAACATGTAAGAAGACACTAATGTTATCTCCATATTATCCAAAATTAATATAAAAAACCTGGAATGATCACTTAATTAACAAGAATACCAAGACAATTAATTATTACCAACTCGTCTGTCTTACCTGGGTATCTTACCTGGGTGACCTTCCCCTATGAGCCATACATACACTGCTAAATGATCAAGTCGAGTACGGAAAGGTCAGTATAAAACAATGCGCCAGCCTATCAATATCCATCAGTCGAGAGTGTATAACCTCAAAGAATAGGCTGGAAAGTGCATTGTATTCAACTTAAGAATAAATCAAGGATGATATGCATACAATCTATCACTGAGAAAGTCCTTGAGAGCTGCTTTAAAAGGGCCAAGATTGTTTAGCTGGACAACTGATGAAGGAAGAGAGTCCCACACACCCACAAAGCGCATTGAGAAGAAACGTCTCCCACACTCAAGCGTACAATGGCTATGAGCAAGTTTATAAGCATGGCCCCTTGTACCCATTGCTGGTGCTTGATGGAATAATATAGTTGGGACAAAGGGGGCAGTGCCATGCAAGATCTTCCAACAAACAATGAAATCAGCCCTCAATAGCTTACCATACACAAAGAATAAGTCCAAAGCTTTGAGCCCTCTATATTTCTCGTCCACCTATACACACAATGTCCTTTCCTTAATTCAAATTCTTATTAATAATGCAGAGGGAACCAGTTTTTGGGTTAATATTTAGTAAGTAAGTAAGATAACATTAGCGTGTTCTCCCGAGGTTAATAATACTTACATGTCAGATAGAATTAAGGTTGCAGAATATCATGCAATATATATCAACTTCCGGAAACTTGTTAAAGCAAAAAAAACAACAACAAGGCGTCAAAATTAGTAGACTAACCTTATTTCCATATTATCCCATTTTTTATGTGTATTATGTGTGTGTTGGGTATGTTGGGAGGTGTGTGTGATGTTACAAACTAATTATACATCATACAAACTAGCTATAACTACCTGCTTAGTTATATACACAACCCGACACCATTATATAACCGTGAAGATGCCGCAGAAACACTATTATGTAATTGTACTCAAGGATTCACTTCACACTATCTCGTTATAATTACGTAACAATGGATTATAACTGAATATTGTCATTACCTTTCCTTTATTTATGCCATTACTGACCGCTAATTAAGGTGTCAGGTGAGTGAGACCCCCAGGTAAGACACAGGTAAAGAGATATTAATTGACGGTGTATCTTGTAAAACCAACTTATATATCACAAGTTTACCGTGTACTAACTATATATTGAGAGTGTTTTAAATCAAATAGTTTATAAAAGTGAGGTAAACATTCATTTCCTACATCAAAACAATGAATAAACACCTGTAATCAGAGAGAGAGAGAGAGAGAGAGAGAGAGAGAGAGACACACACACACACACACTCCAAGCTTCTAACAGCCTCATATAACTCCCTTAGGTCTAAATACTGCCTTGTACTCTCACCTCTCCTGCTGACGCTCCACCTCCACCCCCAGCTCCTCCGTCATGGCCAGTGTTAGCCCGTCAGCTCGTGGTCAGCCGCCGTCCCCGAGGCTACAGCGGCTGTGTACTGATTGTTGCGTCACAGCCTCCCCCTCCCCCTATAAGACTGCCACACACCTCCTGATTATCTAAACTATAACCTAAAACGAGGGTAATACTAACTTTGATTATGTGTATTATCTTCACTATTTATCTATCTTATTAAGTGTTGTGTTTGTTCATGGTGAAAGTTTGTGTGTTGTTATATATTTGCTTTTGTTTATATTGTCTCGCTGCCCACAAATTCCTCTCCATCACTTGCTTATATGTAAATTATAACCTAAAACGAGACTGTAATCGGGTTTCACTAACCGTATTACCTTCCCTATTTATATATCCTTTTATCTATTACATTTATTCACGTTGAAACTTTATATAGATGCATATATAATAGTTTTTCTTAATGGTTACCTGCATCTGTTCCTCCAAAAACTCCCTCGTCACTATGAGAATGATAAAACAACACCTGCATCATTTAGGTGACACACATAACATAACATTAATACACTGTTGAGAGGTGGCAGGAAGAATGTAATGCACTTTCATATTCTTAATTGTTATGCTTGCAACTCTTGTGCAAAGTTAAAAGGCTGATAACACGTGCTTTGATTAGATAAACGTTATGTAGTAAAATGCGAAGGAGTTTGCTATCGTTTTCAGAGAGAGAGAGAGAGAGAGAGAGAGAGAGAGAGAGAGAGAGAGAGAGAGAGAGAGAGAGAGAGAGAGAGAGAGAGAGAGAGAGAGAGAGAGAGAGAGAGAGAGAGAGAGAGAGAGAATCAAGGAACATATTTTAGCTAATTGCTGATCATGGTCTTAGGTGAGGAATTAGGATTATGTTATCAAGATACGTGCCTCATTATATTGCAATTTCATAACCATGGAGGGAGTTACATGTAATTATATAAATAAATGAATAAATTAATGAAACCACTAAGAAAGCAAGGTCACCCGTAAAAAAAACCAAGTATTTTATCATTTTTATTGACATTATTTGTATTATAACCTTAAGAATTACAATAATGGGCATATTTCCCACTATTTGGATTCATGTGTGTATCTATTTGTGTAGTATTGGTCCTGTGTGTGTGTGTGTGTGTGTGTGTGTGTGTGTGTACTCCTTCGTCCAGTACCTTACCACTGCACAGACATACAAAGCTTGAACAGATCTGAAAGAGAAAGTAAAATGTGAATGTTAGGGTTAATATACAAATTCTCTCTCTCTCTCTCTCTGATATTTTACTTTTTGTTGTTGCTCTTACGACTATTATTGCTGGATACACACACACACACACACACACAAAAAAAAAAAAAAATAAAATAAATAAATAAACACACATACACACACACACCTTACCTGTTCTTCCTGTCATTACCACCCAGGTGTTGTGTTTGCAAGTCGCCGCATTCGTCTGTAAGAAAAATACAAGTGAGGATTAGAAAAAAAATATACATAAAAAATGAAATACCTTACCCACCCTACAAGTCTGTTTTATATTCAAATTGTTAATAATAATAAAAAGAAAGACAGTTTACTATGCCATTTACAATATTCTTTTCCCTTTCCTTCTTATCTTATCTTAAACATTCCTCTTTTGTTTTGTTCCTCCTATTCCCTTTTATTCCTCCTTCCCTTCTTATCTTATCTCAAACATTACCCTTTTCTTTTCCTTCCCTTCTTATCTTATCTTAAACATTCCTCTTTTCTTTCCTTTTCATCCTATTCCCTTTTATTCCTCCTTCCCTTCTTATCTTATCTCAAACATTCCTTTATCTTCCTTTCCTTTCTACATTTCATTCCTCTCATCACCCATTCCGTTCCGTTCTGTACCTGGTGTTCCTGTCCTGGTCTCGTATCTTCTTTTCCATCTCTGCGTCCGTGAGTGTCTCCAGGAAGGGTGACCACTGTTCCGCTTCACTCTGGGAACGGAACGGGACCTCCACGCACGGCAGGGGTGATTCACTGTTTTTGGGGCATGGGGGAAGGGGGTGGGGTGAAGAAGGTTAGGTTAGGTAAGGTGGTGGTGGTGGTGGGATGAAGGTTGAGGTAGAAATTATGTTTTTAATCTTGTATAATCTTCATTGTATAGTCTTAACCATATCTTTGTCTCACTATAATATTTTTTGTCTTTCATCTATCAACACACACACACACACACACACACACACACACCTGAAGGCATATGTTCGCTGGTGCCAGAACAGCTGTCCCCTCACCGAGTATGCAATAGCCGTCACAAATTCTCCGCCCAGGCCGAGCTCAGAACATAGCTTGGATGCAAAGTCCTCGGGTGAGTTCTCTGGCTCTGACATATCCCACTCAAACTGATCATTGAGGGAGATGTTACCCACGTGGATGTTCAGCTGTTGAGGGGGAAGGGGATGGTGAGTGGTGGTGGTGGTGGTGGTGGAGATTATGTTTTTTTGTGTGTATGTGTGTGTGAAGAAAGTGTAATTATGTGTGTAGCTAATGGTAAAGAAGATAATAAATAAATTAACACAACATTCTACTCCAACCTTACTTACTTACCCTTTCCATCCCTTCCCTCCCTCCTTAAACAAAGCCCCATCCTTCTATCCTACCCTTCTCAGTCCCATCACCACCCCATCCTTCCCCTTCCCTCCCATCACCAGCCCTTCACCTTGATCACTATCCTGGTGTCGGAGTGGTCTGAGATCATGGTCTGTGATGGGAACTGGTCCATCTGTTGCTTGATTGAGGTTGAGATTGCCGGCACAAACATCATGGGTTCAGGTCAAGGTCATCACAAAGCAGCTCGGCAAACTGCTCTGGGCTTGTCTGCATCTCTGTGTGGTGAGGAAAGGGTGGTGTAGGGGTGAATTAATTATATTGTTTCTTTCTTTTGTTTGATGTGGAAAGAATATATGTTTAAAAGAGTAGATAAAAGAGAAGAAAAAAAAAAGTGGACATATCTATTTATCTAACTTCTTTTTTGACATGGAAAGAATACAAGTTAATAGAGTAAAATAAAAAAAAAAGGAAATGGTGGTGGTGGTGTTGTTTAATTAATATATCATCATACTAAAACACAAAACACACACACACACACACACACACACACATACAAATACACACATACCGTTTTTATTCCACGTGAAAGTGTCTCGTAGTTTTTGTCCTTCAATCTCCATGTCCAGGCGGATGGGTACCAGCTCCTCCTTCTGGCAAGAGTTCTCATGGATCTGGGCCGGGTCAAGGTCATCATAACTGTGGGGGGAGGTCAGGTCAGGTCAATGTGAGGTTAGGTTGTGGAAGGATGATGAAGGGAAGGAAGGAGAAGGAAGGGGATGGAAGGGTGGGAGGATGGAAGGGAGGAAAAGAAGGGAAGGAAGGGAAGGAAGGATGGATGGAAGGAAGGGGAGGAAGGAAGGGAAGGGAAGGATGGAAGGGGTGATGATAAGGGTAAGTGGAAATTAATTATATATAATGATAGTGGTAAATTATCTCTCTCTCTGTCTCTCTCTCTCACCACATAGGGAAGGTGCGGATCTTCTTTGAAATGATGCGGTTGCGGTTGATGGGAGTGGCTTGTGGCACGGCATCAAGGTGGGACGAGTTGGATATTGTTGGAACCCAAGGAGCTGTTGGCTTCTTCACCTGACGCTCAGCTCTGGAACAATGATGATGATGATGATGATAATAACAACAATAATAATAATAATAATAAAACTGACAAGTGACCCCATAGTACCGCCTCTCTCCGCACCCCATACCTAGCAGCAGCAGCCTCGGGGTCTTGTTGTTGACGCACTGAGACCGCCTTGTACTTGTCCTCGTTCCCTTCAATGATGTCCTCCACCTCAGACGCACGGAGGAGGGAGATGTTTGAAGCCAACACGTGCTGGGTCAGGCCTGGGGTGGAGGGTGATGGGGGGGGAAGGAGGGAAGGGAGAAGGGAAGGTACATAAGAAATAAAAGTATTATAATCAGGACATATACACAACTTCAAAATGTCATTATAGCATAACATCCAACTCAATATAATCCTTAGTTTGGCATCACTTTTTAATTACTCTTTCATCTTTACGGAACCAACAATGAACCTACCTAGTTCCATCAGCTTCTTGCGTTCATCATTGGTGATGGAACGCCTGTACATGCCGGGGAACTTTTTGTACAGCGACCCTCGGAACAGCCGAAGGTAGTTCCCCACCTGATGGAAGAGGAACAAGAGGAGTATTTTTGTCATACGAGACCAGCATCAGCCAGTAAAGTTAAATAATGGTTATTTCATTAATGTTATTAGGCAAGCAAGGGTGAAATACAGTTTGATATTATAGTAATCATGAAAATAAGTCCAGATTCGTGTTCAGCATGACCGAAAACATCATTGTACCAATTTTCATGAGATTCGGAGGTGTGGAAATTTTCATGAAATTTTGTAGGGTACACCCTTAGAATTTTTTAGATAAATCATATATTTTGAAATAACTAAAAATGTATGGGGTTTACGTAAAAAAACATATAGAATATAAAAGAAAGAGCAGAAAACGCTCCTTCTAATGAGCTATAATAAAATTTAATTGAAATATAATTATAGATGTAGGAGTGTAAAGTATTATGCATTAATTTTTTTCACAAACTTTGAATTTTCTTCATACGTATTAGAGTTATTGAAAAGATGATGACTATATGAGATATACATTATCAAACTCCACAACTTTACTTCTATACAATATTCTTGTAGGGCAATTATTTACGTAGTAAATTGGAAAAAACTTTTCGACCTCAGTTCTGGTGGAATTTTCGGGCCACAAAATGGAAAATCCAAATATTATAGTAATGACAAAACTAATTCCAGATTCGTGATCAGCATGACCGAGAACACCTTGGTAACAATTTTCATGGGGAAGAGGAGGGGGAGGAGGAGTAAGAGGAGTAAGAATAGTTTGTTTCATCTCATTCCACTTATTTGCATTATCTGAGCTTACAAAAATAAATATAAATAATCATAATCGATCTATCTATCTATCAAAAGAGGGTAGCCTGCACGAGGCATTAAGGGTTGAGGGAAACATTACTCCCCCTTCCCCTCTGTGCCTTGTTATTTTGTAGGAGTATAGAGGAGGTGCTTCCCAGACCCCATCACTCACTCCGCCCCTTTTAGTCATAACAATAGTAATAATAATAACAATAATGATAATAATAAAACACATACAACAAAATATAAGACAGATAATGAAATGTTGACCTTAATGGGATAATACAAATAGAATAACTTTGTATTTTGACACATTGGCGTTCCCTGAGGTCACGAAGCCGGGGTCATTATGGCGTGATTACCAGCTAACAGTGACCTTTTAACCATCAACCTCCTGTTATATTATCACTATTTAACCTTCCCTGCCTCCCACCAAGCCTCACCTCCGAGCCGATGCACCAGTATTCGCCATTCTCCTCCAATTGGAAGCTAACAGGCTTGTCTCCGTACGTCTTCGCCATCTTGAACGTAAACAAAGCGGCGTCCTTAACCATAGTTCAAGCTCATGTAATCTTACTTATTATACATCTAAATACATAGTCTATACCTTTTAAGTACAATAAATATACATATAATTAAACTTTTATAAATAGATAATAGGATTACAATGATGTATTTTGTCTATTTGTCTTATTTAACGAAGATTTGTTAATATTACATAGTCTGGATTTAGTTGCCCATTTGCTATAGATATGTTAGACTAGATTCACACTTCCCTGTAAACTTTCTGAAGCTAATCTGAAGCTGTTTGTATGTGTTCCATGTCTGAGCTTCTTCATGGTGTACTGAGCAACATTAAAATAAACCTTTATATTGCCAAAGAAAGAAAAAAAGGATAATTATTCATCACACTAGTCTAAGTTTTGGTATATAGTTTATTTATTTTTTATTTTTTATAGCATTATTTTTTCTCCTTTTTCTCTCTATTAAAATATCTAAGAAATCAAAGGTCAAATAAGGTTCTTTCTTTCTTTAATAAACAAGTTATCAACAACAATGGACTACATACATACATACATACAGACCTTATCTTAAACATTACTACTGTACACATCAATTAATAGACTAAGAATGAGTTAATGAACTAAATTAATTACACTTCAGTTTGGCTTTATAATAAGTAGTATTCGTGTATATGTGTTACTTTAGTTCAATTATTGTGACATCATAAACAAACCTGAATTTTCTCTCTTCTTCCTTCATATCTTCCCTCCATCCCTCCCTCTCTTTCTTCATATCCTAACAAACTCAGAATTTCTCTATCTTTCTTCACAAGCCAGTTTTCCTTCCCTCCTTCCAAATCTCTTTATAAGCTTACTTTCCCTCCCTCCCTTCTCCTTTCCTTCCATATATACTTCTTAAAAGCCTCAGTTTTCCTTTCTATCTATCTGTTCTGCCTTCTCTTTCTCCCTTCCATGATATAATTCTAGTTTCTCTGTCTTTTCTTCCTCCTCCTCCTCCTTTTCCTCTTCTTCCCCCTCCTCCTCCTCCCTACATAACAGTACACACCCCAGACTCCTGTTCCTTCTCTTGGGTTCCTTCCTGCATCTCCTTCAGCTTCTGGTCAATGATACTCTTCTGTTGTTGTTGTTGTCGAGTCAGCTCCGTACGTAGCTTCTCAATTTCCTGGTTCAATGCTTCCTCTTTCTCCTGTTGGTATGAAAGGAGGAGGAGGAGGAAGAGGAGAAGGAGGAGGAAGAAGAAAGATGAGTTATAAATTTCTTAGTTTGAATCCTTTTTGTGTTATTTTATTTTTCATACCCTCTCCCTCCTCCTCCTCCTCCTCCTCCTTACCTTTGCCATCTTCTCCTCCTGACTGGTCCTCTTCCCCCCAAGTCGTGGTCTGGCCAGCCGCCCGCCCCTCTTCCCCCCTCGGGCCGGGCTTGGTGAGGGGACGAAAGGTGATCGCAACAAGGGCTCATCCCCTTCTCCTTCTCCTCCTACTATTATTACTCCTTCTGCAGTTTTTTTCCCTCTTCCTCCACCTGGTTAAAAGGGGAAACTTAATTAATTTTTGAGGTTAAATTGAATAGGTACTAAAATATTGCAAATTTTCACTCTCTCTTAAGCTTAGGCCTATGCATGTTGTATGGAAATGTTTGTAAGTAAAATTTAATGTATGTATGTATTTATATTTTGATTCCGTGAAGTTATATCATGTATAGTATGTATATATATTTTTTTTTTTACTAAAGCTTGCAAGGTCAGGTCGGGTCAGCTTGTGTAGGGTCAAAATACCTATAACCTGACTTAGTTTCCATAAGGTCAGGTGAGTAACCGAACTTTTACTCATAGGTCGGGTCAGCCAGAGGTTAGCGAAGGTCAAGCAGAGGTCAAATCCAGCACTGACCTTAAATTAACCCAGCCTCACATTGGTAGAAGGTCAGGATTGGGTGAGTTATCCTGCCTGTATTGAAGCCAAGTATGAAGTATTAGGTCAGCTGGAAGAAAGGTCAGCTAGAGAAAAGGTCAGCTAGATAAAAGGTCAGCTTGGATAAAAGGTCAGCTAGAGAAATGGTCAGCGATATTAAACCAACTATGAGAAGCTATCGCAGCCAGGTATAAAAAAAAAGAAGAAAAAAAAGAACAAATAAATAAATGAATAATAATAAAAGGTCAATCATTAAGCCAGCCAGCCAGCCAGCAGTAAGGTCAAGGCAAGAAGGGCGTAACAGTAACGATGACTGGACTTAATCATTGACTTACGATAATGTCTCCTTGCCGACCTTCCCTTGTGGTAGTGGTAGTGGTGGTTGTGGTTGTGGTTGTGGTGGAGGTAGTTATAGTGGAGGGGGAGTCTGGTGATACCTTTAGAGGGGCGTTTGGTGGGGGGGTGAAGTCTTCTGTTGTTGGGGGGGCGGTGGGGGGGCTTCCCTTTCTCCTTCTTACCGCTAGACCACACCTCTTCTGCCTCTGCTAACTCTGCCTTCAGCCAGTCTGGTACCTTAGGGGGGGTGGGGGGGTGGAGAGAGAGAGAGAGAGAGAGAGAGAGAGAGAGAGAGAGAGAGAGAGAGAGAGAGAGAGAGAGAGAGAGAGAGAGAGAGAGAGTATATATAAACACACAAAATATATGTATACAAAAAACAATTACACAAACTGAAAAAACTGAAAAATGTAGAAATATATAAAAAAAATCAAACAAAATTATTTATACCAATTATTTCATTAACATAAACAAACAAACAAACAAACACACACTCACTGGTCCCATGCTGTCATTAAAATCACTATCCTTATTGCTTGAGTCATCTTCCTCTCCTTCTTCCTCCTCCTCCTCCTCCTCGTCTTCCTCTTCCTCCTCCTTTATCTTCTTCCCTTCCTTCTCCTTCGTTTCCTTCTGTTCCGTCTTTCCCTTCTTCGCTGCGCCTTCCATGTCCCCCAAATTGGAACTGAGGAGGAGGAGGAGGAGGAGGAAGAGGAGGAGGAGGAGGAGAAAAGGCTTTGATTAATATAGATACATTTTAAATATGAAGAAAGAATAAGTATAAAAGAGGAGGAGAAGGAGGAGGACTAAGTAAGAGAGAAGGAGGTTGAGGAGGAGTAAGAAGAGGAGAAAGAGAAAGAGGAGGAGTAATAATAGGATAACTAAGAGAGGAGGAGGAGTAAGAGGAGAAGGAGGAGGAGGAGGAGGAGTTGAGGAGAAGTAGAAGAGGAGAAGGAGTAATATAGAATAACTAAGAGGAGGAAGAGGAGTAAGAGGAGTAGAGGAGAAGGAGGAGGATGAGAAGGAAGAGGAAGAGTGAGAGAAGGAAGCTAAGTAATATATATAAGAGTAACAACACCACCACCACCACACTCACCCTCCAGCCCTGGGTAGAGGTACAGTTGTATCCACTATAATGAAGATGCTCTGGTTCTGACAGTGTATGCTGGCCAGGCTCAGAGTCTCACCCTTACTGATCTGGGCGTGGGAGGCGTACAACCTGAGGGGGGGGAGGGGGGGAGAGAGAGAGAGAGAGAGAGAGAGAGAGAGAGAGAGAGAGAGAGAGAGAGAGAGAGAATTAGTTACATATACGAAAACTTTATCTTCCTATGTCGTATATATCAAAAAGAAATAATCATATATCTAATACATTTTTATTTTATTAATTTTATTCATCTATTTTATTTATTTATTTATTTATTTTGGTGTTTTTCTTACGCTAGTATTTCCTGAGGTTGTAGCAGCACGTCTCTCATATTTATGTTACGGTGCTGCCTTGTCTGTGATGTTTCCCCTTCACTGCTGCCGCGACGTGAAGGAACTGAGCAATGTTAGTATTATTATTATCATTATTATTATCATTATTACTATTATTATTATTATAACTATTATTGGGTAAACTGATAGGTAGGAATTATAGTTCAGTCTCCCTTTCAATGTAAATATTTTCTTTAAACCTTAAAATTGAAAAAGAAAATGATTACAGGTTGACCATCACTAATCCGGCAGTCCTAAGGTCCCGTGGTTGCCGGATTAATGATGGACAACCTGTATATGTATTGTATTTTTCACTCATTAAAATAAGTAGTCGTAGCAATAGTAATAATAGTATCATAGCTACTACTACTACTACAACTACTACTACTACTATACTCACCATTACTACCACCAGCACTGCCACCTTTCTCCTCCTTTCCTTCTGGTCCTACATCCTTACCACCACCACCACCACCATCACCACCACCGCTGCTGCTGTTGCTGTTAGTGGTTGTGGTGGTGGTGGTGCTAGTGGTGCTTCCGACAGCTGACCCCAACACACTCCGCTGCCCCCACGTGTTGGTGAACCCTTCCTGAAACACAACACAGATACACATTAGTATAATATATGTGTAAGGAGTGTGTGTGGTTTTCCTGTTAATTTAATTTTTCTTTCTCGTCTCATTTTTTTCTTCGTTTCATTTATTTATTCCTATTGTTATTATCCTTCTCATTCTGCTTTTTATTCATATATTTCTTCCCAATTTTCTTTCTTCTCTCTTTCTTTATTTTTCTAACTTATATTTAATGTTTGTCCTTCTCCTCCTCTTCCTCTTTCTCCTCCTCCTCCTTTATCCCCCCAAAAAGAAATTTAAATAATCTACGAGAGAGAGAGTATAGGTAAGGTGTGTTGTATACATTCTCACCTGTGTGTTGGGCCTCGTTAGCGGGCTGACTGCACGTGTCCCCCAAAGGAAGAGTGCATTCTCCATGGTGCCAGCCACGGTGTAGGTGGAGCCACACTGTATCATCTAAAACATCATCATCATCATTATCATCATCATAATCATTATTATTATTATTGTTATCACTGCTATCCTCCTCCTCTCCTTCAGTCATTATCATCCTCATTATTATTATTATTTATCATTATCATTGTTACTTGTTAGAAAATTATGAACAGAGACAGAGAGAGAAACTTAAGAAAGATAGACAAAAAAAAACTAAGAGACAGAGACAGATAGACAGATAAAGAGAAAAGACACACACAAACACACACAGATAGACAGATAAGTCCACACACACACACAGAGCCACACACACACACACACACACACACACACACACACACACACACTCACCGTGACTACCCTGTTGGCCATCCCCCGTACCAGGACAGGTCGTGAAGTTGACCTTGTGTTGCCCCGGCCAAGCTGACCTTCATAGTTACGGCCGAATGTCAACACCTGATGGCAAGGGAAGGGAAGGGAAGGGAAGGGAAGGGAAGGGAAGGGAAGGATTGCATATGAAAACAAATATATTTACACATTACTTTATATTAATGGTCAGTTTTGTTTTCCTGGGTCATGAATGCAAATATATATAACCTCCACTACATCCAGCCATTATACTTTGGAATAAGGTCATATTTCTAGACTGAATTTTCATGTTGATTACCTGTCCCATCTCTGTAAGGACGGCTGTGTGTGACGGTCCCATCGCTACGTCCACCACACGACACCCGATGCTGCGGACCCTCGTAGCCACCACAGCCTTGGCCACCTCCTTCTGTACAGTGGGGGGAGGAGGAGGAGGTGTTAGTTGTAGTAATGAGGGAGGAGGAGGAGGAAGTGTAGATTAGTAGGAGGAGAAAGTGTAGATTAGTAGGAGGAGAAAGATTAGTAGCATATATATATTCTTTCGTTCTCTCTCTCTCTCTCTCTCTCTCTCTCTCTCTCTCTCTCCTTACCTTGAAACTGATAGAGAAGAGCCCTGGAGCCTGGTTAAGCCCTAGTTTGTTATGCGTATTGTTACCGCAGGCCAACAGACCGCCTTGTTCCGTCACCAAGAGCGTTCCGTCACCGCCACACTTCACACTCGTCACAGCCACATCACCGGGCAACTCTATCTCCGTCGGGTGGCATCTGTTATGTAGGGAGAAAGGGTGAGGTCAGGTGTGTAGGTGTGTAGGTGTGATATGTATGTATGTATGTTAGAAAGACAGGCATAAAAACCAATGGATATAAAAACAATGACTATTATAAACTCACGCATCGTCCTCTGCATTGGTGCCCAGCCGTCCTCCTTCCCCCCTTCCCCAGGCATACACCACACCATCCGCCGCCACCACCACCACATGATGAGAACCACAGCTGATGCCACACACGTCCACAGCAAGGAGCCGCTCTGTAGGGGTGACGCAGGGGTGATGTAAGGAGTATAAGGGAGGTTTATAAAGGGGGATATAATATACAAATACCAACACACTTTTAGCGCACCAATCAGCTTAGGTTTAGTGGAGCTGTTCCAGTCGTTATGGCCGAGACATCCGAAGGTTCCGTCCCCACACGTCATCACTATCCCGTTGTCTGATGCGAACACCGAGAATCCGTCCCCCGCACACACCCGGGTGATGGCCTTCCCCCGCAGCGCCTCCACCACAGCCGGCCTCCCCCGCCACACCTCCAGAGCCTCATGCCCCAGCTGGCCCTTCTTCCCTTCACCCCATGTGTACACGAGGCATTCTGGTCATAAGAAATAGAGATATACATAAATTATTACTTTTTATCCCTTCCTATGGCACTAACACACTTATGAAATTCTGTTGATAATAAAAAGTGAGAAATTATTACTTTTTATCCCTTCTTATGGCACTAACACACTTATGAAATTCTGTTGATAGTAAAAAGTGAGAAATTATTACTTTTTACCCCTTCCTATAGCACTACCACACATCCTCATCCCTTTCCTCCTTACCACACTTATGAAATTCTGTTCATAATAGATATAGACATAAATTATTACTTTTACCCCTTCTCATAGCACTACCACACCCCCCCCTCCCCCCTTTACCCTCCCTACCACACTTATAGTTCCCGCCTCACCCACCAGAGGTCAGCAGCACCACGTGGGTGTTGGATACAGCCACCTCCTTCACCCGTGTCCTGGCTGGGAGTGACACTGGGTTGAGGCTGATGGATGAATCGTAAACTTTCAGGTGGTACACGACGGAGCGAGGCGGGCGGGACGATCTGAAAAAAGGGTGTGTTAGGGTGTGTTAAAAAAGTGCGTTAAGGTATGAGAAGTGAGATGTGATGAAGAGTAACATTGTATAGTAAGAATATTTATGGGAAAGAGAGGAAAATAGCACATCATTCTATATTTAAACACAATTAAGTTATCTACACATCCTACATTATCAACACACTCACCTAGACACAAGAATAATAATAATAATAAAAAAAAATAATAATAAAAAAAACCCTACACATCCCACCTTACTCACACCTCCCCCCCACACTCACCTTGACACCTGAGTCTGCCGTGCCACCTCAATGGAGTGCCGCAACTGTTCACTCACCTCCTCCACATTCATACCTTCACAACACACCTGGGCAAGCAACTCAGGGAGGCGCTCGTTAAGTACCTGCACGGGCGACAGGTGTGGGATGTAGCAGGACAGGTGTGGGTATGTATGTGTGTGTAAGTGTGTGTGTGTGTGTGTGTGTGTGTGTGTGTGTGTGTGTGTGTGTGGACAAACAAATAATGTAACCTATATCTATCTTAATATTACTGTAATCTATTTATATTTTTGTCAATAAACTAATTAATTAACTATATATGACACAACAATGACAATAATAACAACAAAAACACTTTAAATTCTCTTAATATTAAACAAACACACTTATACCACTTAAAACAATCTATATACCTCTCCCTATCTCTGTGACCTAATCTGACCTGCCCTGACCTGACCCTCACCTCCGCTGCTGTTGGTCTGAACTCAGGGTCACGCTGCAGAAGGTCCCTGACGAGCTGCTTGAACCCAGGTGAATAATTACCTCGGATCGGAGCAAACTGACCCTGAGAATGTGAAGGGAAGAGTGTGAATAAACTATCTCTCTATCTATGTTAAGTTTAGGATAATTTAATAAGGAAATAGAAGTAGTATTATAATCTTCAATATTTTTACATTTCGAAACATCGCAGAATATAATATTAATACTCTTGCGTTTCCCTATCACCTTTCCATCACAAACTATCAATCAATCTATCTATCTTTTGCTTACCTTCATAATTTTGTTGACGAGCGCAGGTAAGTTGGAGCCTTCAAATGTCTTCTGTAAACACGCCATCTCATACAGGATGCAGCCCAGCGCCCAGATGTCACTCTTCTCATCATACTCCTTGCCCTCACACTGATTAAATAGGAGGAGGAGTGCTAGTATTAGTGTGTGTGTGTTTGTGTGTGTGTGAGGGAGTATGTGTGTGTGTGTGTGTTTGTTTCTCTCTTTCCTCTATCCTTCCCTATCCCTCTCCTTTCAAAATAACACACTCACTATCACCTCCCACACACTCACCATCTCTGGGCTGATGTAGTAGGGCGTGCCAAGGACAGTGTGGGCGTGAACAGACTGGGTGCTCATCATTTTACTGATTCCAAAGTCGCCCACCTTGACCTGGCCTTCCTTGGTTAAAAAAATGTTGGCTGTCTTGAGATCTCTGTAATAATGAGAAGGAGGCTGTGAAGGGGCTGTGAAGGGGTATGGAAGGATGGGAGGGTGTAATGGTGATGGGGTAATGATGGGGTGAGAAAAGGAAGGGAAGTATTCACAGCATTAAAGAAAAATATGATAAAACAACATTAAAAAACAGGACATAAGGAAGTTAACTCAATCCTGTAAAAATATAATCAGGTAAACACACACACACACACACACACACACATACACGCACATATACATCACCTGTGTAGTATATGGTGGTGATGCATGTGGGTAATAGCTGCACTAATCTGGTGGAAGATAGCCAGCACTTCCCTTTCATCAATTCTCTTCACCCTCTGTGTCAGGTACTGCGCTAAGCTGCCACCATCTGCATACTCCATCTCAATGCATAAGATTGTGTCTCTCTCAAAGCTGTCCATGTAACTAGAAGAGAGAGAGGGAGTGTGTGAGAGGGAGTAGAACATAAGAAGAACATAAGAATTGAGGAGACTGCAAGAGGCCAGTTGATGACCTACACGAGGCAGTTTTTTGAACTACATATACGTCATCGAACACGTCCGCCATCTTGCTCTTCTTCTTCTGTGACCTTTTCCGCTTTTGTCACGTCCACCATCCTACTCTTCTTCTTCTGTTACCTGTTATGTGATGTTATATCAAGTTATTACGCTTAATAGGCACTGTTTTCTCAATCCTTCCACTATACATGTTGAAGAATAATGTGTTACTGCTCCTCCTTCCCTCAAATAGACTTAGAAAGGAAGGAAAAAGGTGTACATCCCTAGTGCTAGATTCAGCCTGCCAGCCCGCCAGCCCACCAAAACACACTCACAACACAACACACTCACCTTCATTTATTTCCTTGTAGGTCGTCATGTCCTAACACTTCTTACACTGTACCTAACACGCTATAATTAACACTCTTGGATGTTTTTTCCTCATTTGTTCGTTATATTTTCCGTTTTTCTTTGTGTTATGGTTTATTTAGGCTTTACTTTCGGTTTGAATAATTTTGATATATTCTATTATATGGTTTATATTGGTTTAATTTCATTATTATTGCTTTATTCTATTATTCAATTTTATGATTGACCTTAGAAATAAACATTTTTCATGAAATAAATACGAATCAAATATAATAAATGTTTATGTAGGTAACGGATGGGTATTTCAAACAATTTTTTAAAGTATATATAATTGCTTTCCTGTGTATAATAAAAATCTCAATTTTGGTTTGATATATACGTGACCCAGCAGTCAATGCACGGCCGCCACCTAATGGTACCTGTTGAAACTTGTTGATGTTATTTATTAAGGCTATTTACGCTTAATAGGTAATGTTTTCTTTATATCCAACCACTATTAATGGTGCAGGCTCAGGAGAGGAGTGTAAGATTGCTAGAGAGATAAAAAAAGGTGAATGAAAAAGAATGTGAGGAGAGTTAGAAAGAAAAGATGATGAGGATAGGAAAGATACAGTGAAAAAAGACAGTTACCCACTCAAAGCAAAACTATCTGTCAATATAAGTGAATAAAAAGGAGAGAATTATATAAAAAACAACACATTCATACAAGAAAAAGAAAGAAAAACTAACGAAAGAGATAAATTGATTAAGACACACCCACACACACAAACACACACCCACACCCACACACACACACGTACACACACCCACCTCACAACATTGGGATGGTCTAGTAGTGCCAGTACGTTGATCTCATTGAGTGCCATTTGACGCTCCGAGGCAGACAGATCCATCATGTTGATTTCCTTGATCACCACCAGCGCCTCGTCCCTCAGCCGACGGTACAACACAGCACTGCCAAACGACCCTAAGGAGAAACAGACAGGAGTATGGTTAGATAGTTGATTCATTTATTTTTTTATTTTATTCATTCATCTTTTGCTCTTTTTTCGCCGTTTATTTATTTTTTTTGCTGTTTTTTCCGTCGTTTTTTTTATTATTCATTCTTTTTTGCTCTCTTTACGTTCTGTAGCTCTTTTTTTTCATCTTATTTTTTTTTACCACCCCCACCCCCCCTATAGCTCCTCACCTTTGCCGATGACCCTAATCTTCTCATACTCTCGGTCCAGGTCCTTGACGCGCTGGTTGGCCCCGCTGCCGGCTGTCTTCATCGCCTCCTTCAGCCGCTGAGAGTTGAAATACAGCTGACCCAGGGACACTTTGGAGGTAGTCTCAGCTCCCCTCCGCTCCACCTCAACCTCTGCCCCGTGTAGGTCCTTGATCAGCTGCACGGGAAGCTGCGGAAGGAGGATGTATTGGTGGTGGTGGTGGTGGTGGTGGTGGTGGTGGTGGTGGTGGTTATGATTGCTACTCCTACTTCTACTACTTTTACTACTACTACTACTACTACACACACACCTGCAGTAGTTCAGTGAGGGCTGTTGCGATGGCGTGTGCGTGCTGTGGGTGGTGTGCGGGATGGGCTGCGAGGAAGTCCAGCCTAGGGTGTAGCAAGGTGCGGTCCACGTTGGTGTTGACGAGGGTGCTGAAGAACTCCCGCACTGGTGCCTGCTGGGACACTGAATGGGAGCTGACGACCTGGGGGAGAGGTGATGGGGTGAGGTAGGATGTGTGTGTGTGTGTGTGTGTGTGTGTGTGTGTGTGTGTGTGTGTGTTTGTTGCTTAAGTAATTGTGATTGTGATTTTTACTTATATATATATATTATACTTATACATTAGATTTATCTTTATGTATTATCACTATCATTGTATTCTCATTTTCACTATCATTATACTTATTACCTACTACTGTATCATTATCAATCATTATATTTACATTTTCACTATTACTATACCATTCACTATCATCCTCACTCTCATTACACACTCCTTCCTATTGTTGTTCACTACCATCCTTTAGCTCACCTTCTCCCCGGGGCCACAGAGGTGCAGCTCCAACTCAGACCCGTGGAGTAGCATAGCGAGGGACTCCACCTTGCGTCCTGCCAACCCTCGACCAACCTCAGCTGCAACACACAAAACACACTTAAAACACACACACAAACAGGGATACACACACTCACACTCAGGACACATACACAGACACACACACACACACACAACACACTCAGGACACACACACACTATCACAAAACTAACACTAATTGGTTGAATAATCTCATGTTAAAATGTATAATTTCAGCTTATGGCTACAATTTCAAATAAACCATCTATTATTATTATTATTACACTGACAAAATCTGAATAAAAAACCATAATAAAACAAACATTCACCCTTGCTCACCCTAACACTCACCCAGGATGTGGTCAAGTGTGGAGGAGTCATACTTAAAGGTGACAAGTATGACAGATGGAAGAGCAGCTTGAGTTACTGCTTCAACATGTCTCGCTTTATTAGACACGAGCAGGAGACGCCACCTCTGCCTCGCCCCCTCACCCCCCCTGTCTGTCCCTGGGGTGGTGAGGCGGCCAGGGGAGCTAGGGGTGACGGGGCCATCTAGACTAGGGGCCATACCTGTAGGGGAGGATTGGAAGGGGAAGTGAGGGAAATAATGTACAAAATTACCTTTATATTGCATTGATAAGTTGGTTTATATGGATTTTTTAGTATTATGGTCTACCTTACACACATACATACACATACACACCTTTACACAGCCATGCTCCGTCCTTAGGTCACAGAAAGGTTAGGTCACCATGAATGCATCTCTGGTACCATAGGATTCAACTAGGTCATATCTCCCTCTTCTTACACTTCCTATGACTTCTAATCCTTTGTGTATATTACTTAAACCTTCTCCTGTTGTTCTTCCTTCTTCTGTTGTTTGTATCTTCTCTCTAACGGTCACATTTTGTTTGTCTTCTCTGTTTTGTTTGAGCACGTGAGGTTTTGAGTCTGGGTTCACCTTAGCAACGGTTTGTTTACACCTAGGTGACGTCACTTGTGTTGCTAGGGAGGACACACACACACACACACACACATACATACATACATATAATGATTTAAGGGCTATTTGTAGGGATGGAATAATGATGATGATGATAGTAGTAGTAGTAGTAGTGAAGAATCTTAACATACAAGGAAAGAAATAAAGAAAAATGAATTATACAAATGGTAAAAAGTAATACATTGTTTTTATTACATTACATTATTTCTACATGGGAGTAATGGTTTCAGCTACGAGTAGGAAACAACACACACACACTAACACACACACACACACACACACACATTTTGACTCATTCCATGGCTGTTTAATTATCTGTGGTCACCTTGTCATATATATTAAAGTGTTGATGATCACAGACAGGTAAGAAATAATAGTCATAATGTGTTAATTAGACTCTCTTTGTACCTGATAACGACACACACACACACACACACACACACACTATTCATTCATTCATACATCCCTCTTTGCATGATTATATATATACTCAATTGATAATAAACCTATAGGAAGAGTATGATATAATATATAATATAGTTAATTCAAATATATATATATACATCTTATATATTTCTCTCTCATAACAATACATTAAAACACTTGACAATCACACTCACCTTCACCTCACCACAGATTAACACACTCTGCACTCTTGGTAATGGTAATCAAATATAATTACTACCATTAGTACCACCACAGTTTAATTACCATGTACACTAATTACTCCTCATTATAACACTTGCTTCCTAACCTTTGCCAAACAGTAAGGTAATATTAAGTTAATGCGTAAAGAGTAAGAGCCAGACATCAAAGGTGGTATGGTGGTGTGTTAAGATAATAAACAGATTTTTAAATATTTCTAGACTGGAATGCATCAATCTATTATAATTACAGTGACTATGTATACCTCTATTTTATAATGACTGTTCATTCAATACAGGTTTAATATATTTTTTTCTTTTTTCTTCTTCTCTCTCTCTCTCCTTAGTTTTCTCATTCCCAAAAGTGCAGAAAGTTGTATGTGTTTCTCTACTTCCGACGGTGCGTATGTACTTGTATTTACGAGAAGCACTGGCGGCGGTGGCGGTGGTGGTGGTAAGTATAGTACAGTAATTACTTTGTGGTTGAAACTACATAAAGCTACAGCTGAGTATAAGTATAAATAGTATAAGGGAAGTGTATGTGACGAGATTATGGAGAAAAACATTGATTATCCTTATATAAAAGTGTATTGTAGTAGTAGCAGTAGTAGTAGTAGTAGTAAAAGTAGTAGTAGTAAAAGTAGTAATAGTAGTAGTAGTAGTAGTATTGGATTGACAATAGTTAACATTATTATGACAGTGAATAATGCTTCATGTGGGTGTATGATACTTAGATGTGATGTAACAATGTATTATGATTCATTAAAGTCTCTCTCTCTCTCTCTATGTAACTGCAGTATAGAATGGGAACTTTTAACAAATCATCATCATTCTTCTTCATACAACCTTCCCTTTGCAACATACAAGATATAAACAGAGAAGAGAAGAAACAGTATATATTAAAACTGATAATAATAATAATAATAATAATGATATGTGGTGATAGTATTAATAGCAGTTATCATCACACACACACACACACACACACAGTCCTTCCTCCCTTCCTCTCCCCATTCTTTCAAACCTTTTCAAACATAGAATCACAAGTTAACAACACTCTGCATTTCCTACCTTCCCTCCGTCCTATCAGTCTTCTTTCACACTTTCCTTAAGACTAAAATACTGTATGTTTGCCTATGTGTGTCAACCTTTACACCATCACCACATAACATACACACAGGTTCACTATCAATAATCCGCTAATTCTGGGTTACAGCGCTATCAAAACATAAACATAAACAGTGCCTCCTGAAAACAGTGATGCGCCAACTCAGGAAATTTGAAACTGCTCTGAAATTCATGCTGGAAAACTGATGGAACCTGAATATTGATAGTCAGCCTGTACTAGTAATGGTACAGCTGCCTCGGCCTTGATTCTACAGTACCTGGGGACAGTATAAGGACATTAAACAAGAGAGGATCAAGTACATACATCTACCCAACCTTGCTACTCAATATTATGACTGATTCACTGATTACTGGAATGAATGTGTAATTGACTAACTGACTGACTGAATGAATGATGTATAAGTTAACTGATTCACTAACTTACTGCCATCACTATTCCTCCTTGGTCCCACACACAGACACGCACACATACGTACACATCACTACAAGCTGCGGATATCTCCTACACACACACCGTCTACACATTTGATAAGGTTGGTGTTAGTGTAGGTGTGTGATGACAAATAAGGCAAACGAATGCATACTGTATCTCTTAGTCCTAAACCTCACTTCTTGGCCCCACAACACCATACTTCACCTACAACTCTCTTTATCACTTCACCTACAACATTCTTTATCAAGGTCTGTCTATTTACTTCTATCAGTTAATAAGGCATGTATAAAGTTGTACAGGTTAACTATCAATAATCCGGCATGAGCAAACACCTAATTCTTGTTACAGCGCCATCAAAACATAAACATAAACAGTGCCTCCCAAAAACAGTGATGCACCAACTCGGGGATATTTGAAACTGCTTTGAAATTCATGCCGGAAAACTGATGGAACCGGAATATTGATAGTCAACCTGTATTAGTAACTCCTTGGCTCTATAAACTATACAGATGGTAGTGACCGTCTGTTCTTCACTTATTATTTGTGTTTCTTTCACTAGCTTCGTAAAGTTTCGTGCCTGTGTTAGTGTGTGTTATAAGGTATTCGTAAGTTTAATCTAACTCTTCTCTGGTGGATGTAATGGTTTCCGAACTTACTCTTATGCTAACTACAGTGTGTTGATCTGTTTATCTAACCTTTACCTGCTTCTTTATAGATGCAAAAACATGACACAAGACTGATTTAGTGAGGGAAGAATATGAATACAGGAGAGAAACTGTTATTATAAGAATGTGTGTTTGTGATAAGAAGGATAATCACTAACAATAAAGGAATAACATTAATGATAATAATATAAATCTAATACCCTCACCCTAACCCTCACACACACACACACATACATACATCTCCCTCACCTTTCCTTTCACCCTAAGTCACATCATCACCCTCTCAACCTTCATCCTAACCCTCACACACACCCAGTCCTTACATCCATCCCGTCTCACACACACACACACACACACACACACACAGGGCCTCCTCACTTGACAGTAATCGTGGTAATATTATGCAGCCGTGACGGAGTATAACCATAACACCGCGTTACATCCGCCGGTCCGAGCGCGTCATCCAACCCATATGCTACCGAGGCTCCAATGGTCAGCCCGACATAATAGGAGAGAGTCATTATATTCCCTGTCAATTCCCTGTGGTCGTCTTGCACTTTGGTCGGTGCCAGAATCATTGGCACTGAGCCCAGCACGCCGTTGGTGAGGCCGAGGAGTGCCGAGAGGAGGAGTGGTGTGGCCTCCCCCGGCACGTATGGGGCAGCGCGGGGCCCGGCACACACCATGAGGAGTGGCACTAGGAGGATGCGTGCCACTGACCCGCCAACCAGCTGCCGCCGCGTCCAGTCGTACGGCACCGAGGCTAAAACCTATTGGGGTTAAGGAAGGAAGGAAGACTTGTTAACGAATGACCGTAATAATAATAATAATAATAATGACAACACCAATCCAACCCGTGCAGCTACCTTTCCAATGAAGTCAAAGAGGTTAAAGGTCGCCATCATGACCACGGGCATCCATGAGCCCATCCTGCAGGACACCACCTCGGTAACAATGCCCGGGTACAGGCACAGCGTCACAAAGTAGGCCACGGCGATGGCTAGCATGTACTGCCACACACTACGACCCACACGCCAACGCGCCACAACGCCCCCTGTGGTGGTGGTGGTGGTGGAATAGGTAATTAATATAAGACCGTAAATATATATAAGTAAAGCAATAAATGGATAATAAACAGCTAATTAATCTTTTCTTAAATGTTCTACTTCCCTTCCTAACTCTGCTCCTTCCCTTCCTAACTGTTCTCCTTCCCTTCCTAACTTTTTTCTTCCTCCTTTCCTTCTTAACTTTTCTCCTTCCCTTCCCTTCCCCTCACACTTACTCTTGATGCCAGACCACATGCGGATGTAGTGTGTGTACGCGGATGCCCTTCCTGCCCTCACATGACCCAGTATGACGTGCTCCACCCGGTAGCTTGGTGCCTGGGAGTCTACCGGATCCACCGAGGCGGAGACAGGCAGGGTGGAGGCCGAGTGGAAGGTGGCGGTGGAGTCCGAGGGAGTCATGGTGCCTCCGTATGAACCGCCGCCTCCGATCCCTCCTCCCATATCAACCTTAGGGTATTACAGAGGAAACGGGGATTATTTTTATTATTTTTTTTTGTGTGTGTGTGGAGGAAAATGTGTTCGGATGGGAGAGAAAAGATGTTTTTTCTTCTAATTTTAGTAGTAGAGGAAAATGAAGAATTATATTTTTCTCTATCTCTCTTTGGCTGTGTGTGTGTGTGTGTGTGTGAAGGAAAAATGTGGTTCGGACGAGAGGGGAAAAAAGTTATTTTCCTCTCTCTCTCTCTCTCTCTGTCTTTTTTTTAATGCAGGAAAATATGGTTCAGATGGGAGGGGAAAGAAGAAGTATATTTTTCTCTATCCCTATACTATAAACAACAAGAGTAAACACCATAGGACGTAAACAACACACACACACACACAAACACCATCCTACCTACCAATATTGCCTCCTCAGATGGCTCTAGGGTGATGCGTTTGAGGTCCTCGGTGTCCTCGGTGGTGCGGCAAAGGTTCAGGTAAAACTGTAAGGTGACGAACAACTAATTAGACGCTGGACCAGGTGATTAACTGTACACTTCACTCTACCTGTCTGACTGTTGGGTGGAAGTGACTGTATGACTGTTTTGAATGTGACTGTTATGGTTATGTGACTGTTTAACTGTTAGACTGGGAATGTAAGTGTTGTGTGGTTATGTGACTGTTTATTAGGTTGTATGTGTGACTGTTTAACTGTTAGACTGGGAATGTAACTGTTGTGTGGTTATGTGATGATTATTAGGGTAGATATGTGAAAAAAGGAAATAAATCAGTTTAAAATGTCTATCTATCTATCTATATACACATTATACATCCCACTAAAAAGGTGATAGCCAAGATAAGGCATTTAGGGTTCAGGGAGACTTTACTCTCCCTTCCTCCTCTGTGCCTTTCATAGGGAATAGAAAGGATCCGTTTTAACACTGTAAGCCTATTAATTGGTATAGATATATGTCTGAAAAAGAAAATAATAGCATAAGTTACAATTTTTAGGGTTATCATACATCAAAAAATTATCACATCAATCACAAACTAACACATTCTTAAGATTACAAAAATAAAAAGGAATTCAGAACACAAATATTATTAAGACTAAAACTTGTGCAGAAAAAAAATAATACAACAACAACAATAATAGAAGTGTTTACATCCATGTATATATAATTATAAAAATAGAGCAAGCAAGATATAATGAGATAAAGAGAGAGAGAGAGAGAGAGAGAGAGAGAGAGAGAGAGAGAGAGAGAGAGAGAGAGAGAGAGAGAGAGAGAGAGAGAGAGATGATGCAATCTATAAAATTAGAGCATAAATAGATAAACACATACTTGCATAAACAAATAATTATCAATGTAATAACAAACCAAGTGAATAAATGAATATATACAACATAATATACTGCATAACTACAACAAATTGATCAATAAATTATAACTAAAACTAACTAATTATAATATATGCAATGAAACATAACATAACATAGATATAAGGATTATCAAAAGTGCATCTACTTAACTAACTCAAATAAATATAATCATAACATAACATAACATAACATAACATAGTAAAGATATTGCCAACAAGACTAACTAAATCAAATAAATACAATGTAAATACTATAACATAAACATTGATACACAAATTACCAACGAACTCTACAATAAATACAATGAAATATAACATAACATACAGCAATACAAATTATGAAATGTGCAACAAACTAAAATAAATATAAATGATCAAATGTGCATCTAACAGACATAGATACATAGCAAGAGAAAAATAGAGATAGGGAAAGAGCGAGACATAGAGAAAGCAAGAAATAGAGAGATAGGGAAAGAGCGAGACATAAGGAAAGTGAGAAATAGAGAGCGAGACACATGACCAAGAGAAAAATAGAGCGAGAGAGAGGGCAAAAGAGCAAAAAAATCAAGCAAAAGAGAAAAATATATATAGAGAGAGAGACATAGATCAAGAAAAAAAGAAAAAAATAGGGAGAGATAGGGCGAAAGAGCGAAATAATAATAAATAATAAAATAGAAATAGCGAGACAGAAAAAATAATAAATAGAGCGAGAGAAACAGAGCGAGCGAGAGAGAGAGAGAGAGAGAGAGAGAGAGAGAGAGAGAGAGAGAGAGAGAGAGAGAGAGAGAGAGAGAGCTATATACCCAACCCTATCCGACCTGAATGAAGGTAGTCCTCTGCACAGCGAGGTGAGTGGCCAGACAGAGGAGTACAAAGGCGATGGAGAGTACAAAGAAGATCATGGTGTTGGTCCTCTGGTCATCTAGGAGCAGCTTGGTGACGATGCGATTCCCAGACACTATCAAACCTGCTGTGCCTGTGTGTGTGTGTGTGTGTGGGTGTGGGTGTGAGTACATGTGTGTGGGTGGTGGGGTGTACATGTGTGTGTGTGGGGTGGGTTGGGAGTGTGTGTTTGTGTGAGTGAAAACATTGAGAGGAAATGAGAAGGGAAGGGAAGAAAGTAAGGTTAGGAAGGGTAGGCAGCAAAGTTAGGAAGGGAAGAAAGGAAAGTTAGGAAGGGGAGAAAGTAAAGTTAGGAAGGGAAGAATAAGAGTTAGGAAGAGGACAGAGATAAGTAAAGAAACACACTTAAATAAAACATTAAAAAAAAAAAAAACTTCACATCATTATCATTATCATTATTCTTTCCTTAACCTTAGTGTATGTGCGTGCGTGCATGCGTGTGTGTGTGTGTGTGTGTGTGTGTGTGTGTGTGTGTGTGTGTGTGTGTGTGTGTGTGTGTGTGTGTGCATGTGTGTGTGTGTATGTGTGTACTTACTTTCACCGGTCATGACTGCCTGTGTGTACCGTTTGGGCAGCATTCCTGTGTATCCATAGAAACTTGACTGTTGAACTGTGAGAGAGAGAGAGAGAGAGAGAGAGAGAGAGAGAGAGAGAGAGAGAGAGAGAGAGAGAGAGAGAGAGAGAGAGAGAGAGAGAGAGAGAATTAACAAATGAAAGAGTGTGTGATAGATAATTAAACACAACATATAAAGATGCACACACACACACACCCACACACATATACAAACAGATTCTTGTACATCCAAAGAAAAAGAGAGAGAGAGAAGTGGAGGTAGATAGAGAGGCAATGATAAAAAATAGACAGAGATAGAGAAATAAATAAACACACACACACATACACACACACACCCACCTGTACAGCCGAGGGCCACCACAGACACAGACAGGAGAGTGATGCGGTAGGACAGGCTGGGCGGGAATGTGTCCGGCCACCAGATCTCAAAGAAACTCACAAACAGCAGCATTACCAGCGACACCACATACCCTGAGGAGGAGGAGGAGGAGGAAGAGGAGGAGCAGGAGGAGGAGGAGGAGGAGGAGGAGGTGGGAGAGAATAAGGTAGAAAGATATGAATTAGATAAAGAAAGGAGATAGATAGATAGAGATATATATACATTAGCAACTTCACATTGCATTACTTCCTTGTATAGAAACATTTATACATTACACAAAATATAAATATAAATAATAATAATAATAATAATAATAATAAATTTACTAGTACTTATACTATATACTAATTCAGACCCCCCAAAAAAATATAAAGAAAAAAATAAAAATAGACAAACACACACGAGTATACAACACACACACACACACACACACACACACACTCACCAAACACAATCCGCACATTGAGTGGCACCACCTCCACCACCAGGTTGTTGATGAGCACGGCACCAAACGCCACAAAGATGTACACAATGGAGATATCAAACACTATGGTGGTGCCCGGGTAACGGCGCTGGAAGTAGTCAACTGCAATGGTGAAGCTGGAGGAGGAGGAGGGAGGAGGAGGTGAGTGGTGGTGGTTGTGGTTGTAAGGTAAGGTAAGGTAAGGTAAGGTAAGGTAAGGTAAGGTAAGGTAAGGTAAGGCAAGGCAAGGTAAGGTAAGTTAAGGTTACGTAAGGTTAGGCAAGGCAAGGTTAGGTTAGGTTAGATTACTTCCTTTCCTTTCCCTTCCCTTCCCTACACACCTGTTCTCCCCCCCCCCTACACACCTGTTATAAGGCAACAGGAAGCCCACCCCTGCCAGCACCAGCGCCAGGTATATAAGGCTGCAGGGGTCCTCAGGGGGTGACATGTGCCTCCCCGGACCATCATGTTCATCATCATCATCATCATCATCAACACCAAACCTGCTGTAAGGTGGAGGAGGAGGTTACATCAGTATTAGGTGATGGGGGAATGGGTGGTGATGGGTTTTGGGGTGATAGGAGTGGATGGGGTGATGGGGTATGGGAGTGTGATGAAGGCTTGGAGTGATGGGAGTGTGTTGTTAAGGCCTAGAATTGATGGGGCTTTGGATGTAGTGATGGGGCTAAGAAACGGTAAATTGATGAGGTTGATGGGACTGTGTTAAAGCCTAGAATTGAGGGGACTTTTCTATGTAATTCTCTCTCTCTCTCCTCACCTCCCGTAAGCCTCTCCGTTCATGGTGGTCATCTGTCCCCTGCTCACATCTGCCTCGGCTTACCCTTCACCCTGTAGCGAAGAGGTTGTTACGTGGGTTCAGTTCAGTTTAGGTTTCGAAATGGATCAAAATCTATAGGAAGAGTGTGTTGTGTTATTTATATATTGGTGCATTCTGGTAAAGATGTCAAATTTTTACCCTCTATCCTTTCCCCAAAATATGTTGGATTCACGTCTCACTTCACTCACTTAACTGCTGTAATATAAAACACATTAATAACCACTTATAATAATAATAATAATAACAATACAACATAAATACAATAGTCTACTCACCAACCTTACTTTCCTGCGTTGTAATCAGAAAATAGGATTGTTTGCAGAAAATAAATGACTGAAAACAATTATTAATCTGCGTCTTATTTCTTAATGATTCTCTTGACTTTCTGGTGTTATGGTGTCCTTGTTTGTTGTTGTTTGAAGGTTATTTAGTACAGCCTTCACACTATCACTTGTTTGTTTGTTTGTGTGTGTTTGTTTGTGTTTGTCATCTTGTCTGAGTCGTATGCTGATCAATGATGGCGCAAGAGGGACGGTCTTGCTAAAAAGGATTAACATTCTCTAGCTTTAACAGACCATTTACAAGGTTGATGATATGAATTAATGATATATCAAATAATTTTATAGGAAAGATTTATGGTGATTATAGTTTTTCTTTAATATCTTCAGTTTCTTTTTTTCTTTTTTTCTTGTGACGCTGTTGTGAAGCCTTTTTTGTTTTGTTTTTGTGTTATTGTTGTTGTTTTTTGTTGATTTAATGGTATGTTTTTGAATACCAGTCAGTCGGTAATCTCATTCACGTATAAATATACTAAAATATATACATTTCATCCCTATTCTATGCATTAATCTCTTCCATTCGTCTTTATTTCCCCATTTATTTCCCTTTCTAACCTCTTCATGACCTTGTTTCCTCTTATTAGATCTATTATAATTATCCCACTTCATCATTTTACGTATTATTTTATTGTTATTCATTCCATACGTCCTGCATCGGCCTGTTAGCTCAGTTGGTTAGAGCGCCGTGCTAATAACGCGGATGTCGTGGGTTCGATCCCCATATGGGCCAACATGTGGAACTTTTTGTGTGTGTGAATTTCGAAAAATAATCAATTCTTTTTTTTTATTATCCCACACACTCTTATATTTCCTTCAAGTTGTCATTGTTTCTTTGAATATATACGATGATAATACAAATACATTCTCTCTCTCTCTCTCTCTCTCTCTCTCTCTCTCTCTCTCTCTCTCTCTCTCTCTCTCTCTCTCTCTCTCTCTCTCTCCCCCCCCCCTCCCTTTGGTATGCACATTGAGGGGTAACATTTCAGAAAGGAAAGAAGATAGTATCTACCTCACGTGATGGAACCTGAGGAGGAGGAGGAGGAGGAGGAGGAGGAGGAGGAGAGGAGAGGACTATTTAAATCGAAGTGTCAAGTTAATGATGAAAAGGAAGAGGAAGTAAGAAGAACGAAGATAAGATTAAAGGAGAGAAAGAGAGAGAGAGAGAGAGAGAGAGAGAGAGAGAGAGAGAGAGAGAGAGAGAGAGAGAGAGAGAGAGAGAGAGAGAGAGAGAGAGAGAGAGAGAGAGAGAGAGAGGCGACAGCAGCAGCAGCAGCAGCAGAGGCGACAGCAGCAGCAGCAGCAGCAACAACTGCAGCCACAACAGCAACAACAGCAATACCAGCGCCAACACGACACTCCCGGTCCCGCCTGTCAATTGTACAGCCTGGAGCACCGGAGAAGAGTTGGTGCCCTCACAGTGGTGCACAAGGCGCAGGTGAAGCACACACCGCACTTGACAGCCCTGAGGGTCCCATGGAGGAGATACCAGCACATCACGAGGACGGTGGATGTCCCGCGGACCCACACAGCCAGCTGTCAACGCGCCTTCACCTGGGCCACAGCAACACTGTGGAATGCCTTCACAGCTGACGTTCTAGTCCATGAAATGACAACTCAGCAAGTGAAGGCAGCGGCCCACTCGTGGTATCGCACACACCCTCCTTAAGTGCCGCAAAAGACAACTCATGTGTGCATCTCCATCCAGTAACAGGCTAGCTTTCAGATAGAAGCTCTCCCGAAGGAGGGCCTCTTTAACTAGCCTCATGTAATATATATATCTTCTATAATCCACCTATATATATATATATATATATATATATATATATATATATATATATATATATATATATATATGTATTATGTTAACTTTGTTTGAATAAAATAAAAAAGAGAGAGAGAGAGAGAGAGAGAGAGAGAGAGAGAGAGAGAGAGAGAGAGAGAGAGAGAGAGAGAGAGAGAGAGAGAGAGAGAGAGAGAGATCATAAGGATGAGGAGAAATTCTACCCAAGATATTCTAAGGATTCGCCTCTCTCTCTCTCTCTCTCTCTCTCTCTCTCTCTCTCTCTCTCTCTCTCTCTCTCTCTCTCTCTCTCTCTCTCTCTCTCTCTCTCTCTCTCTCTCTCTCTCTCTCTCTCTCTCTCTTTCTTTATCTCTTTCTCTATATATCTTCATTTCTTTATCTATCTATTTTTCATATATTTATACCTGGCAACTTAGTCTCTTCCCTTATGTAAATTTTCGTGTGTGTGTGTGTGTGTGTGTGTGTGTGTGTGTGTGTGTGTGTGTGGTGGTCAGTTCAGTCATCGCTACCAGTGTGTGTTGGGCGCGTGGTGTGGACGGTCGTGTGCATATGTGTGTGTACGTGTGTGTGTCGCTGAGTGTCTATCATTTAAAGTGTACAGCTGTGTGAGCGTTTAAGTGTTTCAGTGTGTTTGTCTGTTTGTCTGTTTGTCTGTTTGTCTGTTTGTCTTCAAAATGGTATCGAAGGAGAAGAATGTAGCCGTAGTTGGTGCTGGTTTGGTAAGTATATACATAATAGTAGTACAGTAGTAGTAGTACATAGTAGTAGTAGTAGTAGTAGTACATAGTAGTAGAAGTAGTAGAATTAAGACGTGAATTTTGTGTATCTCAAAGTGGTTTAAATTCCTTCCATTCACTCACTCATTATCACTACTAAATGAGGTGAAAATGAAGCTGAATATGAGTGAATATGAG
>JAPQNM010000015.1:2954502-2957002 GCA_029783475.1 Metacarcinus magister | reverse complement strand
ATCATTTATATATACTATTTGTCTAAGAATATCTATTTAGTTATCAAATCTCAAAAGTCATTATACTATTTCTACACAACTAATTTATCCTTTTCCTTTCAAATGATTTAAGTACATTTAATTCACACATTTCTTGAGTTTTTCTTCTTATTTTGTTCTCTTATGACTAAGTTAAAGTTACGGTTTTGTGTTTGTTTTGTATTTTAGAAGAAAACCATTAACTGTTATATGTGATTCTCTGTTGAAACCTTTATAGTTTTACTTAATGAGAGAGAGAGAGAGAGAGAGAGAGAGAGAGAGAGAGAGAGAGAGAGAGAGAGAGAGAGAGAGAGAGAGAGAGAGAGAGAGAGAGAGAGAGAGAGAGAGAGCGAGAGAGAGAGAGATCATATTGTATCTCTTCCTTTTTTGATTAATTCTGGCGCTTACTTCCTAAGGTAGTGTCATTTAATGTGTAGTATACCGACATACCGGTATTTTCGGGGCGGCATTACAGACATTAGAAGCTTTTCATTATACCGGTATTTTAGTCGATTTTTGTCGATTCGCCAGCCTGTCAGCCTTTCAGCCCACCATAACACACTCACAACACAACACACTCACCTTCATCTCTATCCTTGTAGGTTGTCATGTCCTAACACTTATTTTACTGTATCTAACACACAATAATTAACACTCTTGGATGTAAACAAATAATTACGGTGTTTTTTTTCTCATTTTGTCATTGTTTTTTCCGTTTGTCTTTTTTCTATGGCTTATTTAGGGTTTACTTTCTGTTTGAATAGTTTTTATATATTCTATTCTATGGTTTATATTGGTTTGATTTCATTATTATTGCTTTATTCTATTATTCGATTTTATGATTGACCTTAGAAATAAACATTTTTCATGAAATAAATACGAGTCAAATATAATAAATGTTTATGTAGGAAACAGATAGGCATTTCAAACGATTTTTTAAAGTATATATAATTGCTTTCCTGTGTATAATAAAAATCTCAATTTTGATTTTATATATACGTGATCCAGCAGTCAACGCACGGCGGGTATGCGCGCGCAGCCCTGTCTTTTCCAACTGGCCAGTTGAAACTTGTTGATGTTCTTATATTAGGTTACTTACGCTTAATAGGTAATGTTTTCTTTATATTCCTCCACTATTAATGGTGAAGAATGATGTGTTACTGCTCCACCATCCCTCAAAATGACATGTAGAGGAACAGGGAAGGTTTAAAACGAAGAAATATCACCAGGTCAGGTCCTGTCTGGCTGCTAGCTGTCACAAGAAGTTAGTTACTACCTTATTACACCTTCCCTGGGCCCTGCTAATCCCTGCCGCCCTTCCCTACAGGTACTACAGGGTCACACTCACCTTTCCTGCCATACCCCTGCTACGTAAAGCTGAACATAACACTTTAAACACCATTGTTATTATGGTGTTAAATACGGGTGACTGTCACGGCGGTAGGGAAGGATGATAATACTTGTAAGAATTATTATTAAAGAGCAAAGTTAGTGAAGTGTTCTGCCTTAACTGTTGTTAGCCTTTGCGATAATACCACATTTTGTATACTATTTATTTGTTGTGCAATAATGTGTGGTGGCATTATTCAGTGTGGTTGAAGAAGGTCGTGAGAATATGGTGATGAAACAAATAATTCCCCGTAACCACAAGATCAAGACTCAACAACCTTTGCGAGCTGAGTGTAAATAAACCAGCGAGAAACAGTTAAATTGTATAAAATCTACCATACAACACGACACATTCTCAAGACAATACCACACACATAACAAGATCAATGTGGAGTAATTGAAAAGAGGTTGAGACAGCGTTAGGAAGGCTTAAATACCCTACTTTTCGTCTGATTTAAGGGCGCCACGTGAAGGGAGGTTCAGTGCACGGCGGAACACGAACAGAACATACACAGTTATCACGTTATTTAGTGCCACAGGACAGAGTGGAGTGCCAACAGGTGCCAGGGTGAACACAACCACTACTGCATCAATAGGTGTGGAAATATGATATAATCTCGCCATTAATCATCGACACGGGAGAGGTGAGAGACGTGGAAATACTTGAATTTTTGTTATTTTATTTTATTTGTTTACCTTGCTTGTGTGATCATTAGTGACTGTTATAATTTTTGGGTAAAGATTTGGAAGGCGACCCAGTCTGTTTTTTGGACTTTTTGGAAGGGGCCTCAAGGGGGGGGCCTTGCATGGGGTGATTGATTGATATTAATTAAACCGTTTGTGTGCTAAGGAAATATTGGTTTTACACACACACACACACACACACACTTACACACACTTACAGTCTCATAGTTGCCACATACACTCCTAACTTACACCTACAGTCTCCTAACTTCCATGTACAGTCAATTATAAGTGGAAAGAAAGATATCATTGACCTAATCTGACCCTTCTAACATGCAGGGTCATATCTTCACCAGTACTATTGACCTTATCACCCCTCCCCCCCCACAGCCCCAGGAGCAGCAGCAGG
>JAPQNM010000015.1:2939502-2949502 GCA_029783475.1 Metacarcinus magister | reverse complement strand
TTTAGATATCTACTGTCCTTTGGAAATATCTACTCTTATTATTTATTTATTTTTTTCCACTTACCACTTGCTTTCTGAGTTTGTTCCACTGTTCTATCTCCTTTTTCTTTCCTGAATTTGAACTGATCACTTTATTTCTTCATCTACTTTCTACCTTAATACTTAGAAACACACTGAACCTTTGTATTTCCTTGTATTTATGTTGTATTCTGGTCTGGGAATAATTGTATTGAAGTTAAATTATTAGTTTTACTTCTGTTTATTTTTGTACTTATTCTTCATTCTTGATTGCTTTATATGTGAGTGTTGTGTTGTGTGTGTGTGTGTGTGTGTGTGTGTGTGTGTGTATGTGTGTGTATGTGTGTGTGTGTGTGTGTGTATGTTATTCACTCTCACTCAGTATATAAAGGAATGCAACACAAAACACAGTATTCTATAGATGGTATATTTATTTTCATAACGTGTTGCTATATAAATGACTTCAAATAATAAAAAGATCAATAAATTTCTCCATAAAACAATTTTCCATTCAACCAAATAACATTTTTAGACTTAAAAGTATAAATGGCAATTCTTATAAATTTTAAGAATTTTCTTAAGAGCAAATGAAGTCAAAATTCTGAACAAGAAATCCTCATTATAGCTCCTCAAATTTTCTTTACAATATAAGAATCCTAAAGCATTCTCAAAAAAACTAAATCACTCCATGAAAAAAGAAAATAACAATAATAATGAATAATAATAATAATAATAATAATAGCATGTAAGTATAATTTTGAGCTTACTTATAGAACAGGCCCAACATTTGTACATTCATGATAAGATGTCCTGGCGCCGCGCACACCAGCATCACTAACTCTACGCTGAAAAATGTGAAAAAATAGATCTATATATCTTTTTTTTTTTCCTTTTTTTTCCTCTCGGGTATCAAACTGCACGGTGGTGGTGGTGGTGGTGATGGTAGTGGTGATAATGGTGATGAACTGGGCACAGCGGCTCACCAAGATACAATTATAGATACAACACAAAAAAGAAAATAGAAAAAAAAAATATTCACGGGAGGGAGGAAAAAAAAAAAAAATTTATTTGCTTATGTGAAAAAATCTGTAAAAGTACAAATACCTATCTATGTACACTATAGTATTTAATTGGTTTGTGTGCGCGCGTGTGTGTGTGTACGTCTCAGGTTTTGGCCGGACACCCCATAGTGGCCCCAGCGCTATTATTTACGTATTTCCTGCGTGATCTGCAACGTGCGAGGCTTTTAGTCGCTCATTACAGGCACGGCAAGGCTGGGGTGGGGGGCGAGGGGGGCCACGGGCAGGGAGGGGGGAGTACAGCCCCCCCAAAAAGGCAAAATTAATTGTAAATGTTGAATTATTAAGTTTGTTTAAATTTACAACAAATGAAAGTTTTAAAATATCGAATAATTAGGTATTTTCAAATTTTGCGATCAGTTTGGCCTTAACCCGAGACGTACACACACACCTACGCATACACACACATACATACATACATACACAGACATACGCGCACACACTTTTTCATTTTGATTATGCCTTCACCACTGTCAATGTGCGGCAAATGTTTTACAAAATGACTACAAAAAACACCACAAGCCTTTACATTAGGGTTCAAAATCTTCTTTCCTTCCTTTCTTCTGTAATAATAATAATTTCTAACAATTTTTTTTTAATTAACAAACATTTCTTCCTTTGGTAATTCAACAAGATTTCTTTCCTTTCATTAAATTCACAAATAATTTTTTTCCTTCACTAATTAATCACAATTCTTTCCATTATTATCATGATTCCCTTTATAAAACAAACACAATTACTGCCTTCCACTAATTATCCAACATTCCTCGACCATTAAATTATCCACCAATTCTTGCGCATCCACTAATTATTCACCATTCCTCGCGTTCACTAATTATTCATTCACAATCGAGCATTAAGTACAAAAATGAGCAATATATGGGAGGGGGTCACAAAGGCCTCACAACAATAATAATAGTAGTAAAGGCGTTACAAAATGGTAGAACAAATTTGTAGTAATAGTAATAGTAGTTAATGTATGTATGTATTAATTCTAAAACTATCTAACCTTTCTTTCTCTCTCTCTCAGTCGCTCTCTCTCTTTCTTTCTTTCACTAATTCATTATTTTGAGCATTATTTATTTATATATATGTATAGATATACGTACTGCATATGACGCGCTTAGAAAATGTATTGTATTGTTATGGGGGGGGGAGGGTATGTATGTATGTATGTATAGGCACTGATGTACATGATGAAACACTCACTTAATGGGTTTTTTACTGAATTTTTTTGAAAGTTTATGCACCAAAAAGAAAAAAAAATCGTCTGTCTTTAACGTTAATTTTTTCAAAGTTTATGTATCGAGAAGAAGAAAAAATTGAATAAGAAATTGAATCATCTCTCTCTAATATTAATTTTTCACCTTTGTGTTGTTTCTCTCTATCTGTTTCTTTCTTTATACATATTTAAAGATGTATGGCAACTAAGCTTCTATATATATATACATTTAAAAAAGTAATAATAATAATAATTAATGATCATTTGAAGGCGGGCGGGTGAAGGCTTGGTGGGCGGGTCATTATAAAAGTTATCAAAATGCATTATTATCAGAGAAAAAATGTTTAAATAATATAAAAACACGACAATTGCATCCAAGCAGAACAAAACACTCGGCCAAAAGTCTCCATTAAGCACCAACGCGCAGCACTACATACAGAACGACTACGCACACACACACACACGTACATACATATACGCACACATACGTACATGCATTTCCTCGGCCACAACCTGTCTTTTATGTCTGCCACAAGACACGTGAGAATCATGTATGTATAGGTGTCAGCCATACGCACACACACATGTACACACACACATACACACACAGGTACAGGTGCACACACACACACACACACACACACACAGCATCATATCCTAGGATCATGGCAAGCAATATAGATATAATATATATTTATATAATATATAACTTAAGGAACATACAACTGAGTTTTTTTTTTGTAGTAGTAGTAGTAGAACACTATTATCAATGTGCACTTTTCAAAGAGCAACACAATTCTCACACACACACACACACACACACACACCACACACACACACTTCACACTTCACCACAACTGCCAAGAGAACTTTGGTATAATTCCTGCAGAAAAAACAAGATGCAAAGAGAAAAAAATAGAAAAAAAAAATTCAAATTCCTCCATGAGAATATAATAAAACTTACATCCAAACAGAACTAAACACGTCTATATCAAGATTAATAAACCTTCAATGCATGGGAAGCAATTCAATTTTTCAACAACATCAATCAGTCAATCCATCCATGAACCTGGGAGTGAAATGCAATCATCATCATCATCATCATCATCATTATTAGTATTAGAAAACAGAAAACTTAACTTGTGTCTTTCACTTCATTAATAACTGTTCTTGAGCCAGTTTAAAATTTATCAAAACATCAACATCATCATCATTTTCCTTCACTCTCTTTATCTCTCTCTCACTCACTCTCCTTCTCTCTCTCTAATTAAAGCAAATCCACCTTCCTTAGTCTCCCCTCAACAACCGTATCACACTGCTGCTAATCATCCATGCTCCCCTTACACTACTACTAATAATCAGATAATTATTATATATATACACCACTTAAAACCATCTGCATCTGTCTTGCCTTACGATTAACTATACAAAAAAAGGAGATATATAAAAAGTGTTCCCCCCACAAATAATGGTTCTTTAAGTCTCCCTTCAACTAGACAAACTTTTTCTTTGTTGCAGCTCTTCTAATTGTTTTCTTAGCTTCTCTTTCTCTCTAAGTAATCGTTGTTCGGTGTGCTGGAGTTGCTTGCAGTGTAGAGCAGCTTTCTTTAAGATCTGTACTTTAGGGGCCTTTTCCAGGATTTTAGTGTCTGGAACAAGCTGTCTCAAGAATTCAAACGCATTTCTAAGGTCGACTCTTCTTTGTCTTTCCAGGGAGTTGTGCACCGATCGCCTCCCTTCGTCATTCTCTCCCTTGTTCCTCCTGCGGTGCTTTGGTAGACTTAACAACCTGGAAAAAGGGAGATAAGTGATGTTAAGTTGGTGTTATGTAAGGGAGGTGATGTTATGGATAGAAGGAAGGGATGTTATGAAGAGAGAGAATTGATGTTATGAGGGAGAGAATTGATGTTGTTTGGTAGACTTAACGATCTGGAAAAAGGGAGGAATTGATGTTGGAAAAGGGAGAGAATTGATGTTATGAAAGGGAGGAAAATAAGGAAGGGAATTGATGTTATGAAAGGGAGAGAATTGATGTTTGAAAAGGGAGGGAATTGATGTTTGAAAAGGGAGGGAATTGATGTTATGAAAGGGAGAAAATTGATGTTATGAAGGGAAGGAATTAATGCTATAGATAAGTTATCATTTTTGTTATCTTCCTCCTCTGTTTTTTAATGATTTTTTTCTCGTTATCATTGTTTATTTAATTGTTATTGTAAGTTAACCTAGCTAAATGATACTCCTCTCTCTCTCTCTCTCAATGTTGGTGATTATCGTAATATTTCTTTGATTAGTTTGTTATTATATTTATTCACAGTAATGCTAAGATAAACGTAATATAATGTCACTCTGGTATTTGTTTTGCTTTCATAAATTGGCGCCAAAATTGCACGAGGGAAAGACTAGTGTAACATTATTTGAAATATCTGAGTTTTTTTTCATTATAAGCAAAAACTACATATACAAATAGCTAAACAAAATTGCTAGTAAATAAACATGCAAAGAAAACCAATGCACGATAGATAATTCCCCGTTTTAATGGTTAAATATATAATTTCTGATATGGAAAGAGTCAAATTACCAGTTATAACTAAATAAAACACATCTATTTAAAACATCCATTAATACCACAATAAAAATCTAATAAAAACAAAGCATTGAGACATGAAAAATAAATTATAGGTGATAGATAATAATTAAAATAGATCTATAATTTGACTGACTCTTTCTTCAAGACGCGGGATCTCAATGGAGGAAGACGTGTTTGATTTTGTACGTGTTAATATCGCGCATCATCCGTGTTTTGCGTGCGTGTTTGCGTGCGTGGCGGCGTGCAACGTGAAGCAGGAGGTAAGGGGAAGGTGATGAGGGGAAATGTATGGTTGGGAAGCAGATAAAGGGGGAAATGAGGGGAAAGGGTATTCCATTGTTATTTGAATGGTAATTATTTTTTTGTCATTAACGTTCAAATTTACTTTTTACTACCGATTATTTGTTTGTTGATGTATTTGATTATTTTTTTCAGTGATTTTTTTTTGTGAGGAATTGAAAATAATTAAGAAGTCGATGTTTCGGTCATTAATTATTTTTTTCCCGTTCCTCTAATGGCCGCCATCTTTACTTTTTTTTGGTATAAATGAATATATATGAATAAATTTTTTTTTTTTTTTACAGATTCTACTTATTTTCAGGTTAAATATAAGTTAATGTGGGAAGAAATAATCATCATCACACAACAACATGGCGGGGCTCGTTCACCAGCCGCTTTTGCGTCCGAGCCCCGCCATTTTGTTGTTATTGCTGATCAAATTCTAACCAATTAAAAAATATAACAAAACAAATAATAACGACAAAATAAATAAAACTAATGATATCAATACCGTGAATAAGCGGGAAAAGATCAGCAACAGCAACAACATGACGGGGCGAGGAGAAAATTTTTTTTTAAAACACTCACCTCAGAATGGTAGTCTCTCATCCTTTTGGTATAGGCAGCTGGTTTGCCTTGGGTCTTGATCTTGACTGATAACAAACGGGCGGCGGCAGACACATCACCGCTGCTCTCTCCTCCTGGCGTAGTAGTAGTAGCAGTAGCAGAAGCAGAAGTAGTAGTAGTAGTAGTAGTAGAGGTGTTACTACTACTACTATTACCTGATCTATTCTGTCTATTCCTCACTGCTTCTTGAATAGCTAGTTGTAATTGCCTCTTAACATCTACTGAGCCTTTCGTGGTGGGGGTGGAGGTGGTGGGGGTGGTGGTGGGGGGCGGGGGGAGGTGGAGGCGTGCGGTAGCGGTGGTGGGGGTGGTGGTGGTGGTGGGGTCGTTTTGATCAGAACAGGACACCACATCCACTTCATCTTCTGTAATAAGGAGAGAAAATGATGGTTAGGTTAGGTTAGGTTTGGTGTGTGTGTGTGTGTGTGTGTGTGTGTGTGTGTGTGTGTGTGTGTGTGTGTGTGTGTGTGAACTCCTCCTCCTCCTTCTCTTCTTATCTTTATCTTATCCATTCATTTTCTTATTTATCTTGTTATGAGAGAGAGAGAGAGAGAGAGAGAGAGAGAGAGAGAGAGAGAGAGAGAGAGAGAGAGAGAGAGAGAGAGAGAGAGATAGTTAGTTTGATTCCACCTAACGCATTCCACACATACCCACTGAGTTACAATCCTTCCCTCTTTTCCCCTCTTCTTCTTCTTCTTCCTCCTCCTCCTCCTCCTCCTCCTCGGGCATTCCCAACCATGTGTCACCGTCTTGGGTATAGTCTAGCAACTCCTCCTCCTCCTCCTTCCTCTTCCTCCTCCTCCTCCTTCCTCCCTCCTCCTCCTCTTTGATGATTAAAAAAAGTAGTGGACAGACTCTGATGTTGAGTGTACTGTGGAAGAGGAGGAGGAGGAGGAGGAGGAGGAGGAGGAGGAGGAGGAGGAGGAGGGAGAGAGGGAGGGAGAAGCTGTAAAGGGAACGATGAGGAAGGAAAAACGAGGGAGCGGAGAGAGAGAGAGAGAGAGAGAGAGAGAGAGAGAGAGAGAGAGAGAGAGAGAGAGAGAGAGAGTTGGCACCGAGGGTAGGGATGGCGACACTGCTCTGGCACTCGAGACCAGACAGACAGAGTGCCAAGGAGCTCAGACTGGGAGAGAGAGAGAGAGAGAGAGAGAGAGAGAGAGAGAGAGAGAGAGAGAGAGAGAGAGAGAGAGAGGGAGGGGAGAGAGGGAATAAAAAGGAGAGTAAAGCAGACAGGAAGAAGAGTTGAATTTCTATGTTGTGGAGAGAGAAACTTTAAACTACGGAAGGTGCCAAGAGAGAGAGAGAGAGAGAGAGAGAGAGAGAGAGAGAGAGAGAGAGAGAGTGAGAGAGAGAGAGAGAGAGAAAGCTGACTCTACTTCTGGTTTAATTGTTTATTTTACTTTTCTCCCTTTTAAGTAGGAATCTATATTTGGAAGTGTCATTCTCTCCCCCTCCCCCTTCCCCCCCCCCTTCTCTCTCTCTCTCTTTAATGTTTTGTTTTGGCTGAGTCTTCCCTATAAATGCTCCGTTTTCTTTGAGTGCGAGCTAATTTTCTGTTTTATTTCTTTGTTTTTTATTTTTATTGTTTCTCTCTCTCTCTCTCTCTCTCTTATCTCTCTCTCTCTCTCTCTCTCGTTACTATAGATATAAAAAGTTTAGTTGTTTTTCTTCTATCTGTGTTTGAAGTTATGCATAATGATAATGATAATAATAATGATAATGATAATGATAATAATGATAATAATGATAATAATAATGATAATAATGATAATAATGATAATAATGATAATAATAATAATGCGCATTTATCGAACATTGCTCCTTTACGTAATATGCAAAAAGCGCTGCGCAGTTTATCTATATCTACGCACGGATGAACCCCTCTCTCCCTCTCTCTCTCTCTCTCTCTCTCTCTCTCTCTCTCGATAACGCTTCATTACACATTTCTCTATCTCTCTCTCTCTCTTTTTCTCTCTCCTTTTCTTTGTGTATAGATAATTTTTTGTTATCATTCTTTATCTTTCCTTTATTTCTTTGTTCAGTTGGATGTCAATGAACTTATTATTGTTATTATTATTATTATTATTATTGTTATTATTGTTATTGTTATTATTATTATTATTATTGTTATTGTTATTATTATTATTATTATTATTATTATTATTATTGTTATTATTATTATTATTATTATTATTATTATTATTATTGTTATTATTATTATTATTATTCTTATACATTAATTCTTTGATGTAATAAATTGTATCTATTTTTCTTCTTCGTCTTCCTATTCTCCCTCTCCTCCTCCTCCTCTTCTTCACCCTCTTTCTCCTCCTCCTCCTCCTCCTCTTCTTCTCCCTCTTTCTCCTCCTCCTCCTCCTCCTCCATCGCGACATTCCTTCCAATGATAAAAATAGTGAAGTAAAATATAAACCACACAAGGTCTCTCTCTCTCTCTCTCTCTCTCTCTCTGACTATGAGAGAGAGAGAGAGAGAGAGAGAGAGAGAGAGAGAGAGAGAGAGAGAGAGAGAGAGAGAGAGAGAGGATTACTAATATGAAGAAACATCTTTCGAGTCACTGTGACTTTCCATTATATAGAAGATAAGAAGGAGGAGGAGGAGAAGAGGAGGAGAGGAGAGGAGGAGGAGGAGGAGGAGGAGGAGGAGGAGGAGGAGGAGGAGGAGGAGAGGAGGAGGGCGGTACCTTTCTGTCGTACCTTCCCACTGTGGCCCGTGCCGAAGATAAGGAGGAGGAGGAGGAGGAGGGGAGGAGGAGGAGGAGGAGGAGGTCAAAGCGTAATCTTCATCTTTGTGTGTTGTGTATCAGAGCGCGAGAGAGAGAGCGAGAGAGCGAGGAGAGGAGAGGAGAGAGGAGAGAGAGGGAGAGAGAGGGAGGAGAGAGAGAGGGAGAGAGAGAGATAGAAACACACCCACACCGCAAACAGCACCAACAAACAACAACTAAATACACCGAACGCGAACAAAACAATAAACTATACATAAAAACAGACACTCACAAAGCTAAAAAAAAAAAAAAAAAAAAAAACGAAAATATAAAATAACAAATTTCCAAATAATCAAAAAATAAAAAGAAAAGAAAAAGGGAAAGAAGAAGAAAAAGAAGGAGGATTCAGAAGGGGAAGGGGAAGAGGGAAGGGAAAGGGGAAAAAGGGGGGAGGGGAAGGGAGGGAAAGGGAGGAAGACAAATGCTTAATATTTTGAGATTGCCTAAAAAGGAAAGGGGAAGGGGGAGGGAAAGGGGGGTTAGGGGGAAGGGGAAAAGGAAAGGGTAGGGAAGGGGAGGAGCGGAAGAAGGAAGAGAGGAGGGGGGTAGGGAGGGCGGGGGGGGGGGGGGAAAAGGAAAAAAGAAAGGCAAGGGGGGGTGTATTATAAAATCTTACTCAAGAAGAGCAACAAGTGAGGGGTCAGATAACAAAAACAACCCACACCTTATTTTTCAATTTTTTTATAGGTAACACGACAAAGAACAAAAAGAAAAGAAAAAAAAGAACCATCTTTTTGTTGTGTGTGGTGTGTGTGTGTGTGTGTGTGTGTGTGTGTGGTGTGGTGTTGTTGTGGGTGTGTGTGCGTTCTCCCTTTTTTTCTTTCTTCTCTACTCTTCTCTTCTTTCCTCTTCTTTTTCTTCTTTGTTTCTCCCTTCTGTTATTTTCCCCTTATCTTTGTTCTTAACAACAAGAAAAATATCACTTCACCTCTTTACTCACACATTCTTTACAACAACAAAATCACTCTACCAAATCACTTCCTCAACTCACCAAAACTTATTTTCTTTACAATATTTCTTTACAATCACACTCTCACTCTGCCAACATCCCCCCTATCACTCTTTTCAACACCTCTCCCCCCTCATCTCTACTCTCCTTCCCCTCACCCTGACCTCCTCCCACTCTCAAAATAACTTTCTTACCAAACTTCTTCTTTCTATTAATTCTTTTCTTACAAATCACCTCCACTCTCTCCTCTCAGACTTACCCTTCCAATCACTCTTACACTCAAATCAAACTTCTCTCTACTCTCACACATCCTCACATCACCAAAACAATCACTCTGCTTCTTAACTCACTCACTCACATAAATCACTCTCCCTTTTTAGACTAACTTCCTTACCTACCAAATCACCTCGCTTTATTACTCCTCTTTACTCACCTCTCACTCACTCTTCCCGCTCTC
>JAPQNM010000015.1:2922317-2929402 GCA_029783475.1 Metacarcinus magister | reverse complement strand
AAGCAGTTAAGCCCCCATAGCAGAATATATGAATAACGGTGACTACTCAGCGACAGATTTTTTTCTTGCGCGATTCAAAACACGCCGTGCACAGTAAGCCAGAGACACTGCCCTTGGAAGCTCATATTTATACTTATCTACTTTGAGGGAAGGTTGAGGGAGGTGTGACTGTTGTTGCTGTTGCTATGACTGTTGCTGTTGCTGTTGCTGTTGCTGTGACTGTTGCTGTTGTTGTGATTGTTGCTGTTGCTGTGACTGTTGCTGTTGCTGTGATTGATGCTGTTGCTGTGACTGTTGTTGTGATTGTTGCTGTTGCTGTGATTGTTGCTGTTGCTGTGACTGTGACTGTTGCTGTTGCTGTGATTGTTGCTGTTGCTGTGACTGTGACTGTTGCTGTTGCTGTGATTGTTGCTGTTGCTGTGACTGTTACTGTTGCTGTTGCTGTGACTGTTGCTGTGAAGTAATCTTGTTGTCTGAAAAGTGTTAATAAAAGTTAGATAATTGATGATATAAATGAGAAATGTGTTTATTGTACTTTAAATTTGTCCACTCAAATTTATTAATGTAAGTCAAATAATGAGAGAGAGAGAGAGAGAGAGAGAGAGAGAGAGAGAGAGAGAGAGAGAGAGAGAGAGAGAGAGGAGAGAGAGAGAGAGAGAGAGAGAGAGAGAGAGATAATAATAATTGCAGTGAGGGTGGAGTAGGATGTTTTTTTGTTTGCATACTTCAAATCTCTCTCTCTCCCTCTCTCTCTCTCTCTCTCTCTCTCTCTCTCTCTCTCTCTCTCTCTCAATATTTTACCAGTTTGATCGGAACATAATAATCTAGGCCACGAGGAGAGAGAGAGAGAGAGAGAGAGAGAGAGAGAGAGAGAGAGAGGGAGGGAGAGAGAGAGAGAGAAATGGAATAGAGTTTAACATAGAAAGAAAACGTAAAGGATAACTACATTGAAGGGATAACTATGATAAAAATTTCCCTTGCTTTCGTGAGTTCGGGAATATAAACACGACAACAACAAACACCACAACACCTATTCATCTATAACTTGTGTATCTGCTGCACTACATACTATTGGGGGAGACATAAGCAGACAGAAGTTAAGGGGGTGATAAAGGTAGTGTATGGGGAGGTGTAGGGGTGTATACATAGGGGAGATAAGTACAAAATATAGGGAACACTAGCTAGACAGGGAAGAGAATAAGGTGTGGACGGGATAAGTGAGACTGTAGACAGGAAGGGACGGGAAGGGAAGGGAAGGGAAGGGGAGGGGCTAACAGGGGAAGGAGGGCGGGGTGGCACCATGCCAAACACACACACAGACAGACACACACGTACGTACACACACACACATAGACACACACACACACAGCCTCAGTGCCGGGCCAGACCCTTTCGTTTGTGGTGGTGTGTGCGGCGCGTCGGCCACCTCCACCCACCACACGCCCTCATACCAGGTACGCACGCCCTCACACGCCCACGCCCACGCACCTTACTCTAACCTCACACTAACCTCACCCCGCCCAGCTCCCTACAGTGTTAGTGGTGTGTATAGGGTGAGTGCCAATGAGTGCCACGGAGAGTCTAGGCACCACACAAAGCTGCTGCCCCTACTCAGTGCCAAAGGTGCCCGATGGGTAGGACTGACTCACGCAGACTCAAGCTGACTCAGGGTGACTTAGGGTGACTCAGGGTGATTTAGGGTGACTCAGGGTGACTTAGGATGACTTATGAGAATGTTTGGTGATTTAAAGTTGTTTTTTTTTTGGTTAGGTGTGTGTGTGTGTGTGTGTGTGTGTGTGTGTGTGTGGTGATGATGAGTCGTACGTGTGGTGTTGCGTGGTGACTCAGTGACTTAAATGTGACTTAAAAGTGATTGAATGTGACTCATATGTGTGTGTTATCATTATTATTGTGATGATAATGATAAGAATGATGATAATGATGATGATGATGATAGAAGTTCTAGTTATAATTGTTTGATGGTGATGAGAGGTAAAATGAGGTAATTAGGAGAGAGAGAGAGAGAGAGAGAGAGAGAGAGAGAGAGAGAGAGAGAGAGAGAGAGAGAGAGAGAGAGAGAGAGAGAGAGAGAGAGATAAGACTCAATGATTAATGACTAAGAGACGCAGAAAGAAGGAAGAGGAAGAGGAGGAGGAGGAGGAGGAGGAGGAGGAGAGTTTAATAGGAGAAGAAAAGGACGACAGACAGACAGACAGACAAAATTAAAGAGAAAGTTAGAGAAAAATAACAAAATAATAATAATAATAACGACGATGATGCAAGAGAGAGAGAGAGAGAGAGAGAGAGAGAGAGAGAGAGAGAGAGAGAGAGAGAGAGAGAGAGAGAGAGAGAGAGAGAGAGAGTGAGAGTTAGGCAATGGAAGGGATGTGGTAATTTTCTCTCCCTTTCCTCCCTCTCACCCATCCTCTCTCCCTCCCTCTCTCTCTCTCTCTCTCTCTCTCTCTCTCTCTCTCTCTCTCTCTCTCCTACTTTTAACACAAGTAAGATAAAGATAAAAGTTATAAGTATTTGGTCATAGCAAGATGGCGGCGCCCACACGCGGCCATGTTGCCACGCCTTCGTTTTTGCTACCTTGTGTTCCTTTGTGAGCGAGAGAGAGAGAGAGAGAGAGAGAGAGAGAGAGAGAGAGAGAGAGAGAGAGAGAGAGAGAGAGAGAGAGAGAGAGAGAGAGAGAGAGAAGACTACCTATCACTATCTTTTAATCTTTTCTCTTTCTTCCTTGTATTATTCCTCTTTCTTCTTCCTCCTCCTCTTCATTTATCTCTCTATTCCCCTCTTCTATTCCTCTTCCTCTCTCTCTTCTTTATTTACACTTCCTCTTACTTATAAACATTTCCTTCTTTCTTTCCTCTTGAATTCTCTTATTAATAAACATTTTCTTCTTTTTTCCTCTTTTATTCATGTTTTCTTCTTAATTATTCTTTTTTGTCCTCTTGATTTCCTCTTAATGTTCTCTTAATTCCTCTTGATTACCTCTTTGTTTCCTCTTGGTGCCTCGTGGGTGCCATGTGACTGTGGCGCGTGGCTCTGGTGGCTAGTAGTGGTGGTGGAGGTGGTGTTGGAGGTGGTAGTGGTGGTGGTGGTGGTGGTGGTGGTGGTAGTGGTGAATTTTGGCAACTGGCCCGGCTGTATGGCGTGGTGGTGGTGGTGATGATAATAGTAGTAGTAGTAGGTTAGGTTAGGTTAGTAGTAGTAGTAGTAGTATAGTAGTAGTAGTAATAGTAGTAGTAGTAGTAGTAGTAGTAATAATTGAGTTGTAACTAGTTCTATCAACACTATTACTACTATACTACTACTACTACTACTACTACTACTACTACACACACACACACACACACACTCATCACCACAATTTTCTCCACAGGCAAACGGGGAAGTGAGGAAAATTTTTAAGGTGGGCCTCCCCTCTTCCCCTCAAATCCCCTTCGACCACGACTACAATAACGACCCCAAGCCAGAGGGGAAGTGAGGGGAGCTACGACCCCCTCCACACACCCCACCCCGCCCCCCCACACGCTGATAGGCCTATGCTACGGTCTCAGAGGCGTGGGTGATAAGAATTGATAGTGAGAGAGAGAGAGAGAGAGAGAGAGAGAGAGAGAGAGAGACAGAGAGAGAGAGAGAGAGAGAGAGAGAGAGAGAGTTTGTGGTGGATTATTGTGTGGGATGTGGCAGAAATATTAGAGGAAGAGGAAGAGGAAGAGGAAGAGGAGGAAGAGGAAGAGGAAGGTCAATGAAGTAGAGAAGAAGAAGTAGGGAAAAGAGAGAGAGAGAGAGAGAGAGAGAGAGAGAGAGAGAGAGAGAGAGAGAGAGAGAGAGAGAGAGAGAGAGAGAGAGAGAGAGAGAGAGAGAGAGAAGGAATTAGATGCAATAGAATTAAACAAGAAAGAGGAAGAGAGAAAAAGGAGTAAATCTGATGAGAAAATAAACAAAAAAAGTGATAAATAGGAATAAAGAAGAAGAAGAAGAAGAAGAGAAGAAGAAGAAGAAGAAGAGGAAGAAGAAGAAGGGAGATAGAAGAAAACTTGATAAAGATGGAGAATAAGAAACCAGATCGACACATAAGGAAGGAGAAAAGTTTCAGCCATGTAAGTATGTGTACGTTTGTATGTGTGTGTGTGTTGTACGTGTGTGTGTGTGTACGTGTGTGTGTGTGTACGTGTGTGTGTGTGTGTGAAATAACAAGAAAAAAGAAGAACAAAGAAAATAACGAATAAATAACAAAAAATAACAAAAGACGAAAAAGAAGAAAATAAATGAAAAAATAAAGTCTTATCCATTTTTTTTTTACATATTTCAGTTTTTTTTTCTTTCATTTATTCATTATATTATTTTTTTTTATACTTTTCCATTAATAAAAAAAACTAAAATATACACTAATTTCTACATTTTTTTCACGAGAGAGAGAGAGAGAGAGAGAGAGAGAGAGAGAGAGAGAGAGAGAGAGAGAGAGAGAGAGGAGAGAGAGAGAGAGAGAGAGAGAGACAATACATGAGAATAGTAATAATAATAATAATGATACTGGTGGATAAATAATAATAATATGATGATGATGATGATGATGATGATGATGATGATGATGTAGATGCCGCGGCAGGATGGTGATGATGGGAGACAGTACCACCACCATCACCACCACCACAACAACAACAACAACAACAACAACAACAACAACAGTGCCAGATTATCGAGGAGTATTTCATTTTATAGGGTGGGTGTACATGTGTGCGTATGCGTGTGTGTGCGTGTGCGTGTGTACCTGTCTCTTTCTCTTACTAACCTTATCATTATTATTATTTCTTGTAGTTAGAAAATAATAATAATAGTAATTAGAATGCATCGTGGATATTATTATTATTATTATTATTATTATTATTATTATTATTATTATTATTATTATTATTATTATTATTATTATTATTATTATTATTATTATTGTTATTTTCACTATAAATTTTACACTTTTACCAGAGAGAGAGAGGAGATGAGAGAGAGAGAGAGAGAGAGATAGAGAGAGAGAGAGATGCCAAAATGGGAGAGGAGGGCAAGGTTATGGCAATCAACACACACACACACACACACACACACACACACACACACACACACACACACCTAAGCCTCTCTCACTCTCTCTAGCCACGCAAGACACTACCAGGAATACAAGGGAACACAAACAGCAATATACCCTAGGGTCCCTACGAGGAGGAGGAGGAGGAGGAGGAGGAGGAGGAGGAAGGAAGTTAAATGGTGACAGATATAAAAAGAAAATAAAGAAAACTAGAATTTAAAAGGAAGAGAGAGAGAGAGAGAGAGAGAGAGAGAGAGAGAGAGAGAGAGAGAGAGAGAGAGAGAGAGAGAGAGAGGTGACATCACACACACACACACACACACACACACACACACACACACACACACACACACAGAGTGACGTCAAGGGTTGCCAGTTGAGGTATTTCCAGAACCATTATTATTTTTTTTATATCTATATTTACTCTTATTTTTTCGGTTCAAGAGTTTATATTTGTTCCTCTTCCTCTTCTTCTTCTTCTTCTTCTCCTCCTCTTCTTCTTCTTCTTCCTCTTTCTCCTCCTCTTCTTCTTCTTCTTTATTCATAGACTCTTCAACACACACACACACACACACGTACACACACATACACACATTAGAGACAATTAAAGAGAATGAGGTCTCAATAAAAAAAAGAGAGAGAGAGAGAGAGAGAGAGAGAGAGAGAGAGAGAGAGAGAGAGAGAGAGAGAGAGAGAGAGAGAGAGAGAGAGAGAGAGAGAGAGAGAGAGAGAGAGAGAGTGGGCGAAGAGGTAACGGGTTGAGAGAATGAGGAGGAAGAGGAGGAAAAATAAGAGAAAAGAGGAGGAAGAAGAAGAAGAAGAAGAAGAAGAAGAGAAGAAGGAGGAGGAGGAGGAGGAGGGGGGGGGAGGGTACAGGGTATAACGTGATCGTTTTTTTTGTGTGTGTACGGATACGCGTGAGAATTTGTGTACGTATGTATGTACGTATGTTTGTATGTATGTACGTATGTGTGTATGCATGTATGTATGTATGTATGCTTAGTAGGTTCATGTTTTCATAGAGGAGGAGGAGGAGGAGGAGGAGGAGGAGGAGGAGGAGGAGGAGGAGGAGGAGGAGCTGAGAGTGTAGGAGGAAGGGGAAGAATGCTGTAGGAGTCGAGAGAGAGAGAGAGAGAGAGAGAGAGAGAGAGAGAGAGAGAGAGAGAGAGAGAGAGAGAGAGAGAAGAGAGAGAGAGAGAGAGAGAGAATAGGTATCTGGGTCCTCGCCAACTCCCACATTTAAACTGGAAGTCAACAGGTAAAAATTTCACAGGTATTTGGGGAGGAAAGGGGAAGGGGGGGGGAGGGGGGGGTGAGGGGAAAGGGGGGGTGAGGGGAAAGAAAGGGGATGTATGGGGAAGTAAGGGGAATAAAGGGAGATTTGAAGGGGAAAAGAGGGGAAGGAGAAAGAGGGAGATGGATGTAAGAGGATTAAAGAGAGAGAGGGAGAGAGAGTTAACTTGTTTACCTTTGTCTGTGTCTGTGTCTCTGTGTGTGTGTGTGTGTGTGTGTGTGTGTGTGTGTGTGTGTGTGTGTGTGTGTGTGTGTGTGTGTGTGTGTGTGTGTGTTTATCAGGTAATTGGATCAAAATAATTGGCTTAAATCAAGGGAGGACTAACTGACTGACTGACTGACTGACTGACTGACTGACTGACTGACTGACTGACTGATTGAGACTGACTGACTGACTGACTGACTGACTGACTGATTGACTGACTGACTGACTGACTGACTGACTGACTGACTGACTGACTGACTGATTGACTGACTGATTGACTGACTAACTAACTAACTGACTGACTGACTGATTGATCTATTTGTTTATTTATTTATTGCTATATTAATTGACTGACTGACTGACTGACTGACTGACTGACTGACTGACTGATTGACTGACTGACTGACTGACTGACTGACTGACTGACTGACTGATTGACTGACTGACTGACTGACTGACTGACTGACTGACTGACTGACTGATTGACTGACTGACTGA
>JAPQNM010000015.1:2892317-2909817 GCA_029783475.1 Metacarcinus magister | reverse complement strand
GAATTAATTATCTCACTTTCTCTTTCTCTTTCTCTCTCTCTCTCTCTGAACAGGCTCGAGAACAACTGAGACGACGAAGTGCAATGCCAGCCACGAATAGGAGTAAACCAGCCATGGAATTGTACAGGCCTCCTAGTAAGTGTGTGTGTGTGAGAGAGAGAGAGAGAGAGAGATATTGTAATGTTTGAAATATTGACATTATACTAACATAAACACACACACAATATATACTAGAATTTTTAAACACATACATATATATATACATACATACACAAGCTCCCTTTCCCCTTATCTTTTATATTCACTTCATCATTACCTTTCTGTCCTCTATTTTCCCCTAATTTTCCCTTGTCCCCCTCACTTCCACGTCTTTTGCCAATAATTTTCCCTTTTTCCCCTCACTTCCCTTAATTTTCCCTCACTTCACTTTCCTCTTTTTTTACCCTCACTTCCCCTTAAATGTCTTCCTCATTTCCACCTCTTTCCTCCTCTCTTACCCACCTTTTCTCCCTTACTTTCCACTCATTCCCCCTATTCCCACCCCTTTCCCCTCACTCCTCCTTTCCCCCTTCAGCCCTGCGAGGCCCAGGTATATTCGACAACGGAGAGGCGATATACAACGGCAAAGTAACACAGAACGGTACCTACATGGATCCTCGATCAAGCCTTAACGCCAATGCTAAGGAATTTATCTCGTCAGGAGGTAACAGATCAGCAGCTCTTCAGCACTCCAAGTCATCTAGCAGCGTGCCCTACCAGGTGTGTGACAAGGTGGTTAGGTAGTTAGGTTAGATAGATAGATAGAGAGATATGACAAAAAAAAATCCATTCATTCATATTTACTAAACTTAACTTATTTCTCTTTCCCTGTGTGTGTGTGTGTGTGTGTGTGTGTGTGTGGTGTGTGTGTGTGTGTGTGTTGCAGGGACGCTATGGGGGTCTGCAACACTCCAAATCTGGGAGTAACCTCAGACAAGCCGCCGCCCCCCCCCTCCAGTCAGGGCACGGCAACCCCTACGAAGCCCCCCCCACCTCCACCTCACCCCCGCGCGTCCACTTCAGTGACGACAAAGAAAACGAACCTGAAATGAAGGTAATAGTAGTAGTAGTAGTAGTAGTAGTAGTAGTAGTAGTAGTAGTAGTAGTAGTAGTAGTAGTAGTAGTAGTAGTAGTAGTAGTAGTAGTAGTAGTAGTAGTAGTAGTAGTAGTAGTAGTAGTAGTAGTAGTAGTAGTAGTAGTAGTAGTAGTAGTAGTAGTAGTAGTAGTAGTAGTAGTAGTAGTAGTAGTAGTAGTAGTAGTAGTAGTAGTAGTAGTAGTAGTAGTAGTAGTAGTAGTAGTAGTAGTAGTAGTAGTAGTAGTAGTAGTAGTAGTAGTAGTAGTAGTAGTAGTAGTAGTAGTAGTAGTAGTAGTAGTAGTAGTAGTAGTAGTAGTAGTAGTAGTAGTAGTAGTAGTAGTAGTAGTAGTAGTAGTAGTAGTAGTAGTAGTAGTAGTAGTAGTAGTAGTAGTAGTAGTAGTAGTAGTAGTAGTAGTAGTAGTAGTAGTAGTTAGTAGTTAGTAGTAGTAGTAGTAGTAGTAGTAGTAGTAGTAGTAGTAGTAGTAGTAGTAGTAGTAGTAGTAGTAGTAGTAGTAGTAGTAGTAGTAGTAGTAGTAGTAGTAGTAGTAGTAGTAGTAGTTAGTAGTAGTAGTAGTAGTAGTAGTAGTAGTAGTAGTAGTAGTAGTAGTAGTAGTAGTAGTAGTAGTAGTAGTAGTAGTAGTAGTAGTAGTAGTAGTAGTAGTAGTAGTAGTAGTAGTAGTAGTAGTAGTAGTAGTAGTAGTAGTAGTAGTAGTGTAGTAGTAGTAGTAGTAGTAGTAGTAGTAGTAGTAGTAGTAGTAGTAGTAGTAGTAGTAGTAGTAGTAGTAGTAGTAGTAGTAGTAGTAGTAGTAGTAGTAGTAGTAGTAGTAGTAGTAGTAGTAGTAGTAGTAGTAGTAGTAGTAGTAGTAGTAGTAGTAGTAGTAGTAGTAGTAGTAGTAGTAGTAGTAGTAGTAGTAGTAGTAGTAGTAGTAGTAGTAGTAGTAGTAGTAGTAGTAGTAGTAGTAGTAGTGTAGTAGTAGTAGTAGTAGTAGTAGTAGTAGTAGTAGTAGTAGTAGTAGTAGTAGTAGTAGTAGTAGTAGTAGTAGTAGTAGTAGTAGTAGTAGTAGTAGTAGTAGTAGTAGTAGTAGTAGTAGTAGTAGTAGTAGTAGTAGTAGTAGTAGTAGTAGTAGTAGTAGTAGTAGTAGTAGTAGTAGTAGTAGTAGTAGTAGTAGTAGTAGTAGTAGTAGTAGTAGTAGTAGTAGTAGTAGTAGTAGTAGTAGTAGTAGTAGTAGTAGTAGTAGTAGTAGTAGTAGTAGTAGTAGTAGTAGTAGTAGTAGTAGTAGTAGTCAGTCATCAATTTTTTCTTGATATAATTATTTTTACTACGATCGTGACCTTTTGTTGACCTTTCCTGACCTCCCAGTGTGGCCCGACGCCCCGCCCTCCTTCCCTGGCAGTGGGTACCCTCTCCCAGCTGGGCATTAAGAGGTCAAAATCCTTAGGGTCAGCTGACCTTCGCGCCTCCCAGCTGCTTGAGACCTGCTCGACCATGCCTGACCTTGGACCATTCTCTCCTGAGGTCATGAATAGCATCACCCGAGCCTCCAATGGTGTGTGTGTGTGTGTGTGTGTGTGTGTGTGTGTGTGTGTGTGTGTGTGTGTGTGTGTGTGTGTGTGTGTGGAAGGATGAAAAATAATGTGTCTATAGTAATTTCCTGTTCATCTCTCTCTCTCATCTATCTAACCTAACCTAACTATCTATCTATCTCCCCGTCAGACCCTAACAGTGTCAGCGCCCGTCAGCTGATGGAGGTGGTGCGACACGTGTTCACTCGTGTTGCAGAGGCGACGAGACACGCCGAGCCAGCTGCTAGGCTCTGTATCTCTATCATTCAGGTGGGATAAACACTCACTCTAGACTCACACTCATCCTCTCACTGCTACTAAATGAATGAATAAATAAATAGATGAATAATGATGATAATTTATAAGTATTTTTGTTTTGTTTTTCTACATCAAAAACAAAAATTGGCTAAAATGGATTGCCTTTTGCCCGTTATTTGTCATAGGTTTTAATAATTGTGTGTTTTTATTTGCGCAGAAGGAGAAAAATGAGACTTTCCTGGAGACTCTATTGAATACGTGTCAAGAATACTTCCAAGAGCGTGACCGTCTGCTGCGTACTAACCCGCCCGCACCTTACCCAGGGGTTCGTGCCCGCACACCCACGCTGGATCGCCTACATGACCTTCCTCAACGAAATGTACACGCAGGTAACGCACATATATACACACATAAGTATACGTAAAGGGGTTATGTAATGTATGTGTATGTTTTATTTATTTATTTATTTATTTATTTTTTTTACATCACAAACCGTTGGCTAAAATGGACTGCCTCTTGCCCGTTATTTGTCGTAGGTTTTAGATTTTTTACAGTGACGCCTCAAATGTTTACGTTGTGTAGGTTTGTGTGTATGTGTAATCATGTGTGTGTTGTGTATGTGTAATCATGTGTACGTATACTCTCTCCGCCTGACAGCTGAAGAGGCGTCACGTGCAGCTGATGACGAAGAGGATGAGGAACAGTGAGACGCCACCAGGGCTGCTGCTGCTCACTCTACTAGCGCAATGTTGCCAAGTGTGTCTCAAGGAGAACGCCGTCAACAGCCTGGCAGAGGTGAGCAAGGGGTGCCAGGGTTAAGGAGTGCCAGGGTTAAGGAGTGCCAGGGTTAAGGAGTGCCAGGGTTAAGGAGTGCCAAGGCTAAGGAGTGCCAAGGTTAAGGAGTGCCAGGGTTAAGGAGTGCCAGGGTTAAGGAGTCACAGTCTGGGGATCATGCAGTGTTTCGTAGGGAAGTTTGAATTGATTTGAAGTTCCATTGCAATATTATAGAAGGTTTTCAGGGTTGATTTTTTATTTAGAGGTGTTGGCACTGTAGTTTATGTTATTAGTATTGGAATGGTACATAGACTAGTTGCATGGGATGATTGGTTACATTGGTGTCACTGAGTGGGTAATACTTTGGTTTATTATCTACAAGGAAAAAACAAGGCTGAAATACAGTTTGATATTATAGTAATCAGGAAAATAATTCCAGATTCGTGTTCAGCATGACCAAAAACATCATTGTACCAATTTTCATGAGATTCGGAGGTGTGGAAATTTTCATGAAATTTTGTAGGGTACACCCTTAGAATTTTTTACATAAATCATATATTTTGAAATAACTCGAAATGTATGGGGCTTACGTAAAAAACGTATATATTATAAAAGAAAGAACAGGAGACGCCCGTTCTAGTAAGCTATAGTAACATGGAATTGGAAAGTAATTATAGATGTAGGAGTGTAAAGTATTATGCAATAATTTCTTTCACATAATTTAAATTTTCTTCATAAATATTAGAGTTATTGGAAAAATGATGACACTATGAGATAGACATGATCAAACTCCATAACTTTACTACTCTGTAATTTTCCTGTAGGACTAATATTTACGTAGTAAAATTGGTAAAAACATTTTCGACCTCAATTCTGGTGGAATTTTCGGGCCACAAAATGGAAAATACAAAATATTATAGTAATGACAAAACTAATTCCAGATTCGTGTTCAGCATGACCGAGAACACCTTGGTAACAAATTTCATGAATAGATAACAAGCCAAAGTAGCACCGTTGAGTCTTGGTGAGGGAGGGAGTGAAAAAGGGAGGGAGGGAGGGAGGGAGGGAGGGAGGGAGTGGAGGCAGAAGCCCGTCAAGGCGTCCCCAGCCTTGAGTGTGTGGTGCAGTGTGTCCAGGTAAAGCTTGTTAGGTGGAGGGTGTTATAGTGTTATGTTGAGTGGCGGCCACCACCACCACCACCATGGCTGCAACACAGGTGGTGGTGGTGGTGGTGGTGCCCTGCTTGCCTCCTCCATCACTGTGCCTTGACGCTCTTCCCCCCAGACGGAGTGCCTGTTCTTCGTGCTGACGGGCGTCGGGAAGGACATCGAGGTGGAGTTGCCGCACCAGATGTGTCGCGTGATGACCGCCGCGCGCGACGCCTTCCTCACCACCGTGCGTGTGCCCGCCGTGCGCAAGACTCTCCTGCAGCTGATCGAGATGCACGCCGCTAGGTGGCAGCTGCCCGCACCAGCCGTCATGTACTACTACCCAGGCTCAGGCAGCAAGTAGTGGTGCGGCCATCAGGCCCGATGCCCGATGCCCGATGCCCAACACACTGGCCTGCTGCCTCGGTGCCTTGGCTGTGACGCAGGTCCTGCCGTCCTGTCGTCCCACGCCGAAGCCGCCTCCAAGCTGAGGACCACCACAGGGCAAGGTGCCGAGGGGCGGGCGGCGTGTGATGGGGCGTGGGCGTGGTCGCACAGCCTGGCTCCCACAGCTCATCGATCGACCGATTTTTAAACGATTCTCGATTTTCCGAGTGTCAGCAAGAGATGCTGACGCGAGGCCGCTCAGCGAGGCCGCGCCAGGCACCGTGGCACCGCCTAGTGCCAGGCGCGGCGCGGCGCCGCCAAGACGACTGTGAGGCGCCAACGACAGGCCGCCGCCGCCGCCACCGCCATCACAGGTGGAGGCGCCGCTCGCGAGGGAGAGTTGGATTATATATTTTTTTTCCTTGTGCGGGGGCGTAGCTGGCGCCGCGCCGCCCCCGCCACGCCCTCACGGGTTGTTGTGGCGCCGGTGAGGCCGTGCACCTCGCCTTGATACACCCAGGGTGTCACCCTGGCTAGTGGATACACCTGCACTGTGTGCCTACACCTGACCAACGCCAAGCTCTGTGCTCACCACTTCACACCTGCCCCGCCCCGCCCCGCCCCGCCGCTGGCTGCTGCCTTCATGTAGTATTAACACAATGTATCCTTTGTACAGCCGGCCAGAGCGGGGCGGGGCAGGGCGGGGCGGGGCGGGGATGGCAGCTGTGACGGTCAGGAGTAACACACACGTGTACGTGTGTGTGTGTGTGTGTGTGTGTGTGTACAAATGTATGTGTGATTGTGAGTACAAGTGTGTGTGTGTGTGTGTGTGTGTGTGTGTACAAATGTATGTGTGATTGTGAGTACAAGTGTGTGTGTGTGTGTGTGTGTGTGTGTGTGTACATAGGGGCGCTGCGCCCCCATAGGCGTCGCGCCTCCCCAGTGCTTTAACCCGTAAACTGCGCGTCACCTTCAGATAAGTTAACGCGCCGCGCAGGCAGGCAAGCACGTACTGTACTGTACTGTACTATAGCACACCTTCCTGGCACCAGATATGTAATAACACGCCAGAAAGTGTGTGACGACAATTGCCTTAATATTCAGTGACAGTCACCCACCATGAGACACCTTCTACGAGGCTCCTTCCTCCTCCGCTTCGAACCACGTCGAGGGAAACAATACATTGCCTCGCGAGCAGAGATGAAAGGGAGCTGCATGATATTACCCCCACGCCTGCCTGCCCTGCCCTGCCCTGCCCTCCTTGGCGCCCACACCTCACTCACACTCTCGACACTACAATTACCTACACTTAACATCCATTCCTTGCCCAGGTATAATAGAAACATAAATATAATGAACCTAACATTCATGTCAAACCATTTCGTATATTGTTTGTAATTTTTGTTGTTAAGTGTTTGGATTTTTGTAATTTAATTTTGGGGAAACCTTTGTAAATAATAATGGCTGTGTAATAATTTGAGAGGCAAGATAAAGAGAAAAAGGTTTGATTAAATAGAAATAGAATTAAACCAAATAAATAAATAATAGTCTAGCCGGGAACAGGGAAACCCAATGAAACAAATGAGAGTGTGGTGCGAAGGGTTAGTGAGTGAGTGAATGAGTGAATAACTTTTTAAAAACACACACAACATAACCATGATAATTTATAACCTCCATTCACACACAGGTACATTATTTATACTTAATTAAACTGCATTCAGGTGTACATACGGTGACGTTTTGATACGCATCTAATTTCTATGTCTTGAATCACTTTTCTGAGAGCCAGTTTAGTGCAGTTTACGGGCTTGAGATAATCTAGTCTTTCTTCTTTACTATTCTTTACCATCTATTTATTATTATTATATTTTGTAGATGGCTGTTTAACATGTTTGATATTCAGGGAGACCATAACACGAGGGGGGGCGGCCTTCCCGGGGGAGTTACGCCCCCCAATAAGGTTTCAGCATAAGCTGGATCCTCTTATAGTCAGTGTTATTATAAGGTGATATTAATTTTCATCTATTTGTGCTATGAATAAAGTCAATGTTTGTATATTATTTGTGTTTTTACTCCTCTCAGTGTATACCTACTACTATATATTAAAAAAAAAAAAAAAAAAAAAAAAAAAAAAATCTGTGGGTCCCATACGTTTTTCAAGACTGGTACTGTCCGAATCCTCCTGCGTCCGAAACCTACCCGCTCTCCCCTATCTTTTTTTTCCCTTTTTTTTCTCTCCAAAACATGACTTTCTTCCTCATTTTCTCGAAAGCTATTAGAGATATAGGAAATATCATTGCAGCATCTGATAGACCTAATTAAGCTCTACAACTATCATTATAAATATTTGTTCAATGACTAATAATTATGCAGTAAAATGAAACTGCAATACGTGGTGAAAGAGTGAATTTTCATTACAATATATGAATCACCTAAGTAACGCATATATAATAATACAATTTTCGTATTTCCTCATTCTTACACTGATCAAAATTGTGTAATGTAGCAAACAAAACTGTATAGACAAATATATAATTAAACAAAGTATTCACCGCGCACAGAACCGTCCTTAGCGCTAGAGTGTCTTGCTGTTTGTTATGGCATTGTGTTGAGTCTTATGCCGGGGAGTGCCAGGCCCACACCACCATGGCCACGTAGCCTACACCACAGCGGCACTCTGGCACTCAGGTGAGGCAGCACAGGCACGCAGGAGGGAGTTAATTAAGGTATAAAAGGTAGAATGTGTATAGCAGCAATGTGGATTTTGTTTGTATGGAAGGAGGAGTGTGGGAAAAGTTATGTTATCTGTGGTGTGTTATCTTGGTTAGGACGAGTGCACTGCGGGTGTGTACTGTGTGTGTGTGTGTGTGTGTGTGTGTGTTTGGTTTGAGTGTGTTGTAGTGTTGTTGGTTTGTGTTGTGTGGTGTGTTAAGGGTGTGTGTTAAGGGTGTGTGGTGTGTGGTGTGTGTGTGTGTGTTGTGTGGTAATCTCGTCTTAACATCAGCATATAAGGAAGCTACAGTTAGGTTGATTATGTTATGTTAGGTTTGGTTAGGTACGGTTTGGTTTGGTTGTATAAGCTTTTTACCCAAAAGTTAGGCACGTGCCGTATCTATAACCGAGCACTATGGGGATACGGCTTACGTTAGGTTATGGTTAGGTTATGTTAGTTTTGGTTAGGTTTGGTTAGGTTATATAAGCTTTTTCTATTTTATTACCCAAAAGTTAGGCACGTGCCGTATCTACAAGCGAGCTGCCGTACCTGTAAGCACTGCCTTATTTTTATTATTATTATTATTATTGTTTCTCTCCAGGGTCCAGGATGAAGGTTCGGGGAATCAAGACCCCTAGAGGACCTTCCAAGATCTTCCTTCGCCTTCCCTCCACCCCCCTTCCCTCTCCCTTCACTTTCCCTCACCCCCCTCCCTCTCCCCTCACCCTCCCTTCATCACCTCCCTCTCTCCTCACCCTCTATCAATCACCATTTTTTCCCCTCACCCTCTCCTATTCATTCCCCTTTCCCCTCACCTTCCCTTCATCACCAATCTTTCCCCTCACTCTCACCCTCTCCCATTGACCCATCTCACCCCTCTCACTCATCACCACCATCACACCATCACCGTCATCACCACACCTACGCACACAACACTGTAAAATGCCATTGCCATCACCATACCTCACCATCATCACCATTATCATTATCACCACATCATTGTTATCATCACCATTATAAACATACATCACTTTGCAATCACCACCACCACCACCACCATAACAATCATAATATGCAATACAACACCACACCACCACCACCACCACCTACCACAGCACACCTCTTGGCACTGTGGCTAATCCTAATAGGTGTGGCACTGTCTACCACACCCGCCGCAGCCTGCAACACAGACGCAACACACTGCGGCGACCTACACTTCACCCGCGCCCAAAACATCCACTCTTTAGCCTGGGCTGTGGAAATTTCCGAGGGATGCAAGATTAAAAATATCCTCAGAGACTTCACAGCGGAACACAGACCAAAACGGAACGAAAGGGAGGGTGCGGGTGTAAAATCAAGTCATTGCGGAACAGACATACCTCATAAACTGGTCCTCTTGAAGCAGCTCTCACCTTTTAAGAATGTCTACCTAGTCGCACATCCGTTCTTCAAGCTCTTCTCCACGTATCAAAGGCGAGCGAGAGACCGCCGTAGGAGAGTTAAACATACCACATTGAAGGTTCCGCTCAACGCCACACGGTCAACACCACAGCCGCTGGATAGGGCTGCCACGTTCCTGAAGGTAGAAAGGTGTGTTGATTGGTATCTGCGGTCACATCCCTGCCTCTCGTATGCCCGCCAGGAGGTGATGAGGATAAGGAAGAAGAGGAGGAGTCCGGAGTTTACTGATCCGTTGTATAAAGAGCAGTGGCATTTGGTAAGTAGTAGTAGTAGTAGTAGTAGTAGTAGTAGTAGTAGTAGTAGGAGTTTTTGTAGTAGTAGTGATTCAATTTATAATGAGTATGTGTTATTGAAATGAAATATGATCAGAATTTCTTTTTTTTCTCCCTCCCTTCTTCACTCCCTTCCTCCTTCCTTCACTCCTTACCTTCTCTCACTCCCTCCTTCCCTCCCCCCCAGAGTAACCCGGTGCCAGGCCAGTATGACATCAACGTCGGCAGTGTGTGGGAGAGTGGCATCACTGGCCGAGGAGTGACTGTGTGTGTTATTGATGATGGTCTAGAGTGGCGGCACCCGGACCTAAGGAACAACTATAGTCCGGCCGGCTCCTATGACCTCAATTCTGATGACCCCGACCCTTCCCCGGTGAAGAATGGAGGTGAGGATTCTTGTTCTTTTTTATACTTTTTTTTTTAACATATTTTCTTTTTTTTTGTGTGTGTGTGAATATTCATCTCATTTTCTGTCCATTTTTCACTTTTTTTTCATACTTATTAACATTTTCCGGTGGTTAGTTAGTGAATGTTCATCATATTCTATACATTTTCCATTGTGCTTCGTCATTTTCTCATCTCATTCCAATATTCATCTCATTATCTATCTATATTCCCTGTTACTTATTCCTCATTTTCCCTGTTAAACATTCCTCATTTTTCCTTATTATTTCACAATGTCCTTATTTCTCCTCATTTTCCCGTCTCCTTTCCCTAGAGCGTAACGAGCACGGAACGCGGTGTGCGGGTGAGATTGCTGCGGTGGCTAACAGTGTGTGTGGCGTTGGCGTGGCGTACCATGCTAACATCTCAGGCATCCGGGTGTTGGGGGAACGCATGACTGACTCCATGGAAGCCGCTGCGTTCGTACAAGGACTGGCCGTGAATGATATCTACTCCTGCAGGTGAGGGTGAGAGGGAGAGAGAGAGAGAGAGAGAGAGAGAGAGGTTTAGAGAGAGAGATTTAGAAAGAGAGGTTTAAAGAGAGAGAGATTTAGAAAGAGAGATTCAGAAAGAGAGGTTTAAAGAGAGAAAGAGAGATTTAGAAAGAGAGAGAGATTTAGAAAGAGAATGAGATTTAGAAAAAGAGAGGTTTAAAAAAAGAGAGAAAGATTTAGAAAGAAAGAAGGCTAAGAGAGAGATTTAAAGAGATTTAGATAGAGGGAAAGAAATTTAGAAAGAGAGAGAGAGAAAGAGAGACATTTATAAAGATTTAGAGAGAAAGAGAGAAAAATATGTATGTATGTTTTACTTATATCTACTTAAATCCTCTTCTTTTTTTTGTCCTAACAGCTGGGGGCCGGATGATGATGGCCGGACGGTGGACGGGCCGCACCACTTGGCCAAACAGGCGCTGGTCCATGGTGTGACCTACGGCCGGGGGGGCTACGGGGCCGTGTATGTGGTGGCCTCAGGGAATGGCGGAAGGAACAAGGATAACTGTACGTGTGTGTGTGTGTGTGTGGGTGTGGGTGTGTGTGATTTTACTGATTTTTTTATTTATGAATTTATTTTTTCACTTTTTGTATGATATATATTCTTATTATGGTCTTATTTTTCGTTTCTTCACTGTCCTTGTTAACTTAGAGACGTGCTATTTATATATATATATATACACACACACACACACACACACACACACACGGTCCGCTAGCGTAGTGGTTAGCGCACTCGGCTCACAACCGAGGAGGCCAGGGTTCGATCCCCTGGGCGGACGGAGATTATTTGGGTGTGTCTCCTTTCACGTGTAGCCTGTGTTCACCTAGCAGTGAGTAGGTACGGGATGTAAGTCGAGGAGTTGTGATCTTGTTGTCCCGGTGTGTTGTGTGTGAGTGGTCTCGGTCCAACCCGAAGATTGGTCAGTATGAGCTCTGAGCTCTTTCCATAGGGGGACGGCTGGCTGTCTCGAGAGAGACCAGCAGCAGACTGTACAGTGAATACACACACACACACACACACACACACACACACACACACACACACACACACACACACACACCTAACCTAACCTAACCTAACCAAACCTAACCTAACCTAAAACACACACATACACCTAACCCACACATACCTAACCTAACCGTCCACAGGTAACTTTGATGGGTACGCCAACTCCGTGTACACAGTAACCATTGGTGCCGTAGACTCCCACGGCCGGATGCCTTACTATGCCGAGGAGTGTGCTGCTATGCTGGCCGTCACACCTAGCTCAGGCACGAAGGGAAGGGACATTGTAAGTGATGGGAGGGTGAAGGGAAGGTGAAGGGATGGAGATGGTGAAGGGATAGAGAGAGAGAGAGAGAGTACGAATGGAAAAATAGTAAGATCAGATATTTTTTTCATCCTTCTCTTATTTATTTATTTATTTAATCTCTCTCTCTCTCTCTCTCTCTCTCTCTCTCTCTCTCTCTCTCTCTCTCTCTCTCTCTCTCCAGGTGACTACTGATTGGCGTGAGAGCAGCCCGTCTGGATGCACCAAGCACCACTCGGGCACCTCTGCAGCTGCTCCCTTGGCTGCAGCTGTCATCGCCTTGGCCTTGGAGGTGCAGCCGTGCCTATCTTGGAGGGATGTGCAGCACCTCATTGCACTCACATCAAGGAAGGTGAGGTGGGGGAATAGGGGAATGGGGAATAGGTGATAATTGATGAATAATGAGTATAATAATAAATAAATAAATAAAATCACCATTGCCACCCCCCAACCCCCCTTTACAGATTGACGGGACTAATCAAGACTGGTCATCCAATGGTGCCGGCCTCCACCACTCCCACCAGCACGGCTTTGGGCTCATGGATGCAGCTGCCATGGTGTCCTCCGCAGCTGTGTGGGAGTCGGTGCCCTTCTCCACCACCTACTCCACCCGCCTCATGAGTAAGGTGGAGGTGATACCCGCGGTGAGGCTGGAAGGGGTCACCGTGAGGCATGAGGTGGATCGCGGAACACTGCAGAGTTATGCTTTGACGACGCTAGAGTTTGTGCAGGTGTGTGTGTGTGTGTGTGTGTGTGTGTGTGTGTGTGTGTGTGTGTGTTGGTGGTGATCAATTGTGGATTTATTTAGTATCATGATTATATTGTTTTTATTATTATTATTATTATTTTAGGTGCAAGTGTCGGTGGAGCATCAGTACAGAGGCAGCCTTAAGGTGGTTCTGGTGTGTCCCAGCGGCACGCGTTCCACCCTCGCGGCGCCACGGGAAGCTGATAAGTGAGTGGAGGGAGTGGACTCGTGTCGTTTATTCTCGTGGTCTTCAGTTTGCTCGGATTTTCTTGTGTCTATACTTTTTGAAGGTGGATGGAATGTATTATTTTTTCTCTTTCATGTATGTCAGGGCCGAGGTGACTACCAATTAATATTATCTTTTTATAGAGTTGTGGGGAAGAAAAATCATGGAGTATGATACCCCGAATATATTTACACACACACAAATAGCAAACAGTAGGCTAAAAGCCAAAATAAATCACCAACGACGAACTGCCCGTAAACAATTACCAGAGCAGGGGTATGACACCCAAATAACTCCCTGTACAGCTGTCTGGAGGGTGAGATGCGTGACAGCAACACTCGGCAACGTAGATTGCTCCTCAGACAGCAGGAAGGGTCGAATGGTGTAGGTACAGTTGAAGGGCACACTGGAAGGGAGCCCAAGTCTCCAGAAATGCCTTCGGAATGTTGAGAACCAGCAGCAGGTGGTGAGGTGTTGTCAGGTGTGAGAGCTGAGGCGTTCTGTCCTTCTCCAAGCCGGTGGCGTGGAGCTTGGCTCGGTTAGACTACCCCCCTACCCCTGGACAAGGGGGTGGGGTAGTGGCGGGGAAGCCGGTGAACAAGAGCCGGCAGACGAGAGTGGTAGTTCAAAACCACTAATTAGGGGAAGACGAGGCAGGTGCAGTTCCTCACAATGTATTTAAAAATATTTCCATTCAACCTTCTTCCATCCATAGCTTTTTTTCCTCCTTTTCTTCCTTTTCTGCTGAACCTCCTTTCATCCACAGCTATTTTCCTTCCTATTCTTTCCTTTTCCTTTCCCTCACAGCAATTTTTCCTTCCCTCTCCTTCCATCCACTGTTATTTTCCTCCTTTCCTTCCCTTTCCATTCAACTTTCTTCCATCCACAGTTATTTTCTCTCACCCTTCCTTCCTCCCCAGCTCCACCAAGGGCCTGACAGACTGGGTGTTGGGTACAGTGAGGTGTTGGGGTGAGGACCCGGCCGGAGTGTATCAAGTCACGCTAACACAGACTCGACACCAGCACCTCTACGGCCGCCTCCTGTCCTGGCGGCTAGTGCTACACGGCTCCTCTATGTCCCTGAAGGAGTTCCAGGATAGGCGCAGGTGTGTGTGTGTGTGTGTGGGTGTGTGTGTGTGTGTGTGTGGGTGTGTGTGTGTGTGGGTGGATGTGTGTGGGTGTGTATACGGTATAAAGGGATATTTTTTTCCTCCCATTTATTTATTTTCATTTTGATTTATTTTTTCTGCCACTTTTTTGGGGTTGAAATTTTGGTAAAGTATCCTGGAAATGTGTGTCCCGCCCCCCCTCCTGCCACTTGGAGTAAAGAATTTGATAAAACATCCTTTCGCTCCATCTTACAGGTTGGTGGAGAGGGCGCGGAGGGGAGAGGTGATCCACGTCAACAGAAGCACACTGTGTCATCCACCTGAGCTGAGGTTCAAACCCTTCCACCCACTACCAGAGAAATGGCTCAAGGTAAGGTGGAGGTGGAGGTTGAGGTGGAGTAGTAGTAGTAGTAGTAATGTGGTTTTTATATATTCATTAGAGATACAATTCTTTCTCCTTTTTCTTTCCTATCTTTCCTCTCTTACATCCTTATTATTATCTTATATTCTCTTCTTTCTTTCTCCTTTTTCTTCCCTTATCTCTCCTCTTACAACCCTTCTTATCATCTTATATTCTTATCTCCTCTCCTCTTCTTTCCTCAGGTACTAGCGGTCACCTCCCTCTTCTTGCTGGTAATAATAATCTTCAACACACTGGAATACATTTTCTGCTACAACGACGAGAAGGAGAGATTCTACCGGCGGTTGAGAGACGTGGCAGCTGGTAGGGCGTTACAGCACCGACGGAACAACACCACAGGCTCCTTAGCGGCACGGCGGGCACCAATGACAAACATGGTAGGGTACAGTAGCGTGCCCGGAGGTGTTGAGAGCGACGGTAGCGGTCAGAACTCCTTGCAGTCTAACGTAACCTATGAAAATCTGCCGCTTATCGGGGTAGGGAGGCGGAACACTGGGCTGGCATCACCCTCCCCCTCGTGTGACGCTGATGTGTCTAGCTTCGGCGGTGATGAGGACTCGGATGATGATAATATATCGTCGCATTGCACGAGCGACACCGTTCTGCCGAAGGATACCGACGCCACGGATTTTACGAATGATGAGTTTTTCTCCGAGGCGGATGAGGAGAGAGTTGGGAGTAGTGGGGGTGATGGGAAGGAGAAGCAGGAAGAGGAGGAAGAGGAAGAGGAGGAGGAGGAAGAGGTGTTTGCAAGAGGTAATTTTAGAGAGAGTGATGTAAGAGGAAAGAAAGAATTAATGTATTTTGATTTCTGGACAGAGAGATGAGGAGGAAATAGTAGTAGTAGTAGTAGTAGTAGTAGTAGAAGTGTTAGGAAGATGAAGAGGGAGAAAAAAAGACATGATAAATAGATAGATAGAGAGACAGTAGATTGAAAAGGAATAAGATAGATAAGAAGATAAGAAAAGAAGGTTAAAAGAGGAATTGGGAAAGAGGAGAATAAGAAATTAAGGAAGAAAGAGAAAATGAGATTAGAACTTGATACAGAATAGAAAAAAATATAATAAAAAGGAAGGGAAGAGATAATGTGATAAAAATAGAATAAGAAGGACAATAGAAGGATGAAAGAGAGATAAAGAAAGAAGGAAAAGAAAGGAAAACAGAAGATAATTTGTGTTTGAAGTAAAGAAAGAGAAATGGAAAATAAATGGAATAAAAGAAGAATGATATGAAAGAGACAAGACTTTCAAAAACAACGAAATAGATGTAACTTTTTATATTATTTTTACTGTGAGTGAAAAATGGAAAATAATTACCAGGGATATAAAAAAATAATTATAAAAAATGTATAAACTGAATTAGAAGGAAGAAATAAAATATAGAGAAAATTTAGTAGATGAAAAAACGTATAAATTCTTAACAAAACAAAAATATAACATTGAAATCGATAAAAATTGGAGAATGCAAAATAAAAAAAAGTATAGATTCAAGAAATACTAAAGAATATAAAAAAATAAATAAATAAAAGGAGAAATAATAAAAAATAATAATCTGGATTTTCTTACATAAATCAAATAAAAGTAAAAGATATTATTATGAACTTAATAGGAAACTTTTTTAACATGTTACTTAAAAAAATTATGGTGGGTTTTGTAGTTGATTTTGATATATGAATACACACACACACACACACACACACACACACACACACACACACACACACACACACACTGTACTTATGGATTTGTTTGAGTTAATTATGTTATTTCAATCTCATTCCTAAGTGTGTCTAGTCATTCATATTATTAGTATTGTTATTATTATTATTATTAAATTTATTAATATTTTCCGTCGATATTATAATTTTCAATATTATTCAAACTTGGATGTAAAATAACTAGATAATGAAGTGATTCTCTCTCTCTCTCTCTCTCTCTCTCTCTCTCTCTCTCTCTCTCTCTCTCTCTCTCTCTCTCTCTCTCTCTCTCTCTCTCTCTCTCTCTCTCTCTCTCTCTCTCTCTCTCTCTTTTTCTCCCCTCCCCTCCCCTCTTCTTTTCTCTTCTCTCCTCTCACACATTTTTTTGAGACTTATTCCATTCAAAATTAACTCGGGTTCTTCAGTTTATAAATTCCTTTGAGTTTTTGGAACACAAGTTTTGAACTCCGTTCTTGATTTAAGGCATTATATTGTATTGTATTGTATTGTATTGCATTGTATTATAATGTATTGTATTGTATTCACAGTGTGGCCTCTACATTTGTACCAATATTTTGTAATACAAGTTTTGTTTATGAATTGAATGATTGAGTATTATTATAATTCTTTTCTTTTAAATATTTTTGCATGGGTGATTTTTATGCACAAATACTTCATCATGTTGAGGATGATTATATATATAATGAAATTATAGAAATACTAAAAAAGAACGTATATTTTTCCTATGATATTCTATAAATCACATTACACAAACACTAATTATAATTATATATATATATATATAACTATGCAATAAACACAGCCTAATCTCTGGGTGAAGCACTCCTCCTTCAAAAAAACACCTCAGGCACGGGCTATGCCAGCCTCCTCTGCCTCATAAACAAACTAACCACCCGTAAGCATTTGCACTTCACTTGATCTAACCATACCAATATAACCTCAATACATACATACACACACACACACACACACACACAAGCTAATCTATTCAATGGAAAACCCCACAACCCTCACCTCAAAAGAGGGTATGTCTGCCTTCGGTGGACGGCAGCTGTGAAGTGATTCTGACTCTGAAACCTGACTACCACTACACCTTCCAACGTGACGGGTCGTCTACTACTACTACTACTACTACTACTACTACTACTACTACTACTACTACTACTAATAATAATAATAATAATAATAATAATAATAATAATAACAATAATACCAGCAACAAAATACGAAAAAAGTGGCATTCCATAAAAATATTCCCATGACTTGATATAATTTATTTACGATTTTGAATAATATTTCAGTTTAGGATTGAAGTAAAAGTACTTGTTGAGTGTGTTCTTG
>JAPQNM010000015.1:2852317-2887317 GCA_029783475.1 Metacarcinus magister | reverse complement strand
TTATAGATGGTTGAATGCTTTAATTGATGCGCTTTTTCCGTGTTACTTATAGAGAAAGAGAGAGAGAGAGAGAGAGAGAGAGAGAGAGAGAGAGAGAGAGAGAGAGAGAGAGAGAGAGAGAGAGAGAGAGAGAGAGAGAGAGAGAGAGAGAGAGAGAGAGAGAGAGAGAGCGTGTAGTTTGTTCTTATTTTCTACTTTTTATCTTTGTTTTCACTCGTAATTATATTTTTATAGTTACGATCATAAAAATAAAAGCAATAATAACAACACCAATAATAATAATAACAATAATAACATAATTAACTTCACGGCAATTAAGTAAAAGAGAGAGAGAGAGAGAGAGAGAGAGAGAGAGAGAGAGAGAGAGAGAGAGAGAGAGAGAGAGAGAGAGAGAGAGAGAGAGAGAGAGAGAGAGAGAGAGAGAGAGAGAGAGAGAGAGAGAGAGAGAGAGAGAAAACAATAAACAAAATCACACTTACTTTTAAACCCAATCCTTTCGTTCGCTCCAATCACTGAAAAAAAAGAAGAAAACAAAAAACTGAATTAGCAAATTTTACAAACAAGCAAAAAAAAATAAGAATAAAACACACAGCAAAAAATAAAACACACTTATTTACTTACTAACTCAAAAAAAACTCAAAAATTTCCTTCCTATTCAAAACAAAACAGACTGTGGAATCAGCAAATTTCAAACACACCGGCAACCACGCCCACTCCCCACGCCCACGCCCACCGCGACACACAGGGGGAGGCTGAGCACACAGGCAGCGGAGGGCAGAGAGGAGGGGGGGCACACACCCCTTCAAAGCAGACCAAACAATAGAATGATGGTGTTTGGTGACCGTTCTGAAGGCAGGATCGTGGGAGGGAAGGAGAGTGTACCTGGCGCCTGGCCCTGGCAGGTAAGGTGTTCTAATTAACCTGTATTTAATTAGTGTTGTCCTGTGTGTTTAATAATAATAATAATAATAATAGTAATAATGATAATAATAAGCGGTTTATGAGCTGAAAATATACAATAGGGAGTTTACAAATGAATGGCATTGAACAATTAATAGTAGCAATAATAATAATGATAAATAAAATGTGTGTCTGTATGTGTGTATATTTATATATAGTTTATACGTATTTATACATATATATACTTAAAAAATGGCATCTGCACATCGCCCAGCCCCCGTCTCCCCTGCCTTGTAACCTACCTGTGCTTGCCTCCCCAGGTGTCCCTCCAGCTGCTGCACCCGCGCTGGGGCCGCATTGATCACTGGTGCGGCGGCGTGCTGGTCAGTCAGCGGTGGGTGGTCACAGCTGCACACTGTATCAATAAGTGAGTCGATAGTTAGACTGAATTACATATATAGGATTACATATTTAGAATTATATATAGTGAATTATCTATGAAAGAAGAAAAGAAGAAAAAAAAAATGTACTTAGATAGAATGACAAACTAATATAGATAATTACACACATACTTACATATAGTGAATTATATATATAGGATTACATAGAAGAAAATAAATAAAATTAATTAACGTATAGAATTAAATAAAATATAGATAATTATAAAAAACAAACAATTATAGAAGTTTTTTTTCTGTCTGTCTATTTATTTATCTATCTGTCTGTCTTTCTGTCTCTCTTTGTATTCTATTGCAGTCAATAATTTTTGTCTAAGTATAATTGTATCTTCGTTACTCACTCTCTCTCTCTCTCTCTCTCTCTCTCTCTCTCTCTCTCTCTCTCTCTCTCTCTCTCTCTAACTCAGTTCTCTCACTGCACTCAAAAATCCATCTCCTAATTGTATTGTCCGCTTCCCCAAAAACATTATTCTACTTCCTCCTTCTATTTCCTCTCTTCCCCTTCATTCAATTTTCTCTCTTCCCTTTCATTCCATTTCTTCTCTTCCCGTTACATTCAAAACAATGATAAAAATAAAAGAAAAAAATTAGTCCCCAAAAATTGATATATAAAAATAGAAAAGTCAGGCATTCTACTCTAGTTTTCTGTTATTTCTATTTTATTTACTCGTATTTTAATTTTATTTTAGGCCTAACTCGTGTATTTTTATTTTATTTTAAACATAACTAGTGTATTCTTATTTGATTTTAGGCCTAACCCGTGTATTTCATTTTATTTTAGGCATAACTAGTGAATTTTTTATTTTATTTTAGGCATAACTCGTGTATTTTATTTTATTTTATTTTATTTCTTAACCTAATAATAATAATTTTGAGTATAATTCAGTTAGTTGTTTACGCCAATGTAATTAATCAACTAATTAGAAAACAAAGGAAGAGAGGATACAATAAGGATGAAAAGAAAATGGGAAAGGAGGCAAGAAAGAAAGAAAGAAAGAAAAAAAGAGAAAGGGAAGATTCAATTAGTTAGCTGAAAGAAAATGGGGAGTAAGAGAAAAAATACGTAATATAATGAGAATGGGAAACTGACAAAGACAAGAGAATGCAATGGAAAGATAAATTAAAGAAAATGAAAGCGAGAAAACTATAGATACGAGGAAGAGAATACAGGAAAAGGAAAGAAAAAGTAAACATGAATCCAAAATTGAGAGAAAAAATGTATATATATATATAAGTATGTATAAATTGTATGTGTTTCAGGAAAGCGTTGAGTGATGTATTGAAGAAAAAACGTGAAAACAAACCCAAAAGACTTAAAGAAAACGAAATATGGGTATATGTCTAAATGTATAAATATATATCTTTCAACAAAGCATTCAATTATAAAAACAAAACAAAAAAAACTTAGTAAGAAAACGTAAGATGGGTATATGGAAGGAGAGCGAGAGAAGTGAAATACAGATAGATAGCAGGAGGAAAAATGAAATGGGTACAACTATAAGAATAAATACATAAATAATAAGTATAGGCCTAAATATAACTATAAACACATAAGTCTAAACATCTAACCCAACATCTACTTTCCAGCAAGGCCTTTACCTTCACCCGCATGGCAGCAGTGTGGCGTGTGGTGTTAGGACAGCACGACAGGGGCAGCACGGCGCCCTACGAGCAGGTGACGGGGGTGCACTCACTAGTCACGCACGCCAGCTTCAAGGACTACCAGCACGACATAGGTGAGGAGGAGGTGGAGACTGGAGGAGGAGCTGGAGGAGGAGATAGGAGGAGATTGGAGTAGGTGGAGACAGGAGGAGGTGGAGACTGGAGAAGGAGATTGAAGTAGGAGGATGAGGAGGACACTGGAGGAGGAGGAGACAGGAAAAGGAAGAATAGAGAAAAGAGGAGGAGAAAGAGAGATGAATAAAAGGAGGAGGAAGAGGAGGTGCAGTTGTTATTGATAGTGAAAGAAAATGGATTGTTTGAGTTACTTTTCCGGGAGAACTAAACTAATTTAATAAGATAGAAAATGAAGTATTAGATTACTTTTAAAAGGATATGATTTAGGTCACATAAAATAGGGGTTGTGGGTGGGGGAGGGGGGGTGTTAAGGATTATTTTAAGGGTAACTAAAGGATTTATTATATATGAAAAACTGGGAAAAATAGGATTAGGTGAAGATATTTAGTGATGAAATATGAGTTCTATCTTTCAATTCAAAACAAAAAGAGGGTGAACGAAAATAAAAAAAAAGGGAAAATATACTACTAAAAGTCACTTAATTAAGGAAAAACAAAAGAAGATACAAACACACAAACAAACACACACACACACACACTATCCTTCCTCATTCCTTCTTCCTCCTCCTCCTTTTTTTTTCCCCTCCTATCTCCTCCTTCTTCCTCCTCCTCCTCCTCCTCCTTATCACCTCATCAAATAATACAAAAAGTTAAAAAATAAAAAAATTACGATACAAAATACAACAATTAAATAGATGAGTTTCCCCTTTTATAAAACACCTCGCGACACACGGCTCCAGGTGAGGTAATTAGCCTGGCATTAATTAAAACAGGTAATTAAGTGAAGTGGAGCTCGCATTGCTTTTTAAATGATGAAAAAAAAGAAGAATGATATAATAGTAATAATACTAATAATAATGAAAGGGATTGTAGATGTTTAATGTTTAAGAGAGCGATTCAATGGCAGTTTGTAGGGACGGAATTAGGAGGAGGAGGAGGAGGAGGAGGAGGAGGAGGAGGAGGAGGAGGAGGAGGAGGAGGAGGAGGAGAAAGAGGAAGAGGAGAAAGAGAAAGAGGAGGAGGAGGAAGAACAATAACAAAATAGAAAAAAAAACCCATACATATACTCTTACAAAAAAAACATTAAATAAAACAACAACAACAACAACAACAACTACTACTACAATCTTACATCCATTCCAGCATTACTACGTCTACGTGAGGAAGTCCAATACACAGACTACATCCAACCGATCTGCTTACCCGACACGCCTGGGCTGGACCGCGAATCCTTCTTAGGCATCAAGTGTGTTGCTACAGGCTGGGGGATGCGAGTCCACGGAGGGCAGCTGGAGGCCAAACTAAAAGAAGTCGTCGTGCCTGTAGTGAATAACAGTCATTGTGTGAAGATGTATGGGCTGTTGCAGAATATACCTGTGCATAGCTATCACCTGTGTGCCGGGCAGGTGGAGGGAGGGCGGACTGGGACCTGTGTGGTAAGTAGTTTAGTGTGTTAGAGTGGATGTGTTTTTGTGTGTGTGGTTGTGTGTTGAGAGAGTGTTAGAGAGAGAGAGTGAGGATGTAAGTTGATTTTGTATTGTATTAGAGAGAGAGAGAGAAAGAATGGAAGTCAAAGAGTGAGAATTGAAGTAAAAAATCATATTATTATTAACTTCTTCCTCTTCTTCCTCCTTCTATAATACGAGACACGTGCTGTTAATTATATGTCTTGAATTGTATCATAACTAAATATAACTTCTACTGCCTCTAACTTTTTCAGGGTGATTCTATAGGGGGACCTTTTCAGTGTAATATAAACTGATAACTGTCTTGAATCCTATCATAACCTAACTTTTATTTATATTTCCTCCTCTCATCATAACCTAATCTAACCTCTATGTCCAACTCCTCCTCCTACAGGGTGATTCTAGAGGTCCTTTCCAGTGTAATATAAACTGCTAATTGTCTTGAATCCTAACCTAACTTGACCTAACTTACTAACCTTTTACTTTTACTTCCTCCTCTTATCATAACCTAACTTAACTTCTACTTCCTCCTCTCTCTACAAGGTGAATTTTATGTCTTTCCAGTGTAATATAAGCTGTTAACTGTCTTTAAATTTATCATAACCTAACCTAACCTCTCCTTCTTCAGGGTAATTCTAGAAGACCTTGTATAACCTAACCTCCTCTTATCAAAACCTAACCTAACCTAACTTCTACACCCTCCCCTTCCTCCTCCTCCTCCAGGGTGACTCCGGGGGACCTCTACAGTGCAACATGCGAGACGGGCGTTGGTACCTGGCTGGCATCACCTCCTTCGGGTCAGGGTGTGCCAAGCCGGGTTTCCCTGATGTGTATACCCGCATCACTCACTATCTACCCTGGCTACGACAGATGATGATGGGGAACAGATGATGACGGTGGTGATGGTGATGGTGAAGATATTGTGATGGTAAAACAGATTGTGATGATGAACAGATTGTGATAATGACGAAGATAAGTGGTGATGGTGATGGTGGTGATAGTATTAATAGTGATGATGGTGATGTTGGATAGATTTTAGTGATGGTGAATAGATTGTGATGATGGTGGTGATGGTGATAGTGGCGATAGTGTTAAAATATCATCAATAAACTCGATATAAAAACAAATGAAGAAAAAACTAAAACTTGTGTATGTTATGTATTGACCCATTCAGTTCTTGCGGCACACCGTATGTGCCAGCAGCGTCTCCCTCTCCTGTGTTTGCGGCACGACGTCTGTGCCAAGATCTTTATATCATTCCCATGCATATACATATGATGTATAGGCCAGTGTAACAACTTTTATCATTATTTACAAATTTCTATTGTCTTATGTATCAGAATTACCGTTCTTATGAGTATTTATGTGATATTCAATAGATAATTTTACGGTACGATAACTGCGGTTTGGCAACACCGCCGGCAGCAATATATAACCGTCGCTCCGTCGGCCGTCAGCGACGGGCTCTTCTAGCTAGCATTAGATATTGGATATTGAAAATATTGGAAATATTGGAAATATCATTGCAGCATCTGATACACCTAATTAAACTGTACAACTGTCATTATGAATATTTGTTTTATGACTAATAATTACGCAGTAAAATGAAACTTAATATTTATATAAAAACATGACTTTCCTCCTCATTTTCCCGAAAGCTATTAGAGATATTGGAAATATCATTGCAGCATCTGATACACCTAATTAAACTGTAAAACTGTCATAATGAATATTTGTTCTATGACAAATAATTACGCAGTAAAATGAAACTATATATTTATATAAAAAACATGACATTCCTCCTCATTTTCTCGAAAGCTATTAGAGATATTGGAAATATTATTGCAGCATCTGATAGACCTGATTAAAATCTACTACTGTCATTATGAATATTTTCACTAGTACTAATAAATACTGAATTTTACTTTTTTTAAAATTACTTTCTTCCTCGTTTTCTCAAGAGCTATTAGAGATATTGGAAATATCATTGCATCATATGATACACCTAATTCAACTGTACAACTGATATTATGAATATTTGTTCTATGACTAATAATTACGCAGTAAAATAAAACCGTATTTTTATATAAAAACATGATTTTCCTTGTCATTTTCTCGAAAGCTATTAGAGATATTGGAAATATAATTGCAGCATCTGATAGACCTAATAAAATTGTACAACTGATATTATGAATATTTGTTCTATGACTAATAATTACGCAGTAAAATGAAACTTAATATTTATTTAAAAACATGACTTTCCTCCTCATTTTCTCGAAAGCTATTAGAGATATTGGAAATATCATTGCAGCATCTGATACACCTAATTAAACTTTATAACTGATATTATGAATATTTGTTCTATGGCTAATAATTACGCAGTAAAATGAAACTTAATATATATTTAAAAACATGACTTTCCTCCTCATTTTCTCGAAAGCTATTAGAGATATTCTAAATATCATTGCAGCATCTGATACACCTAATTAAACTATACAACTCTCATAATGAATATTTGTTCTATGACTAATAATTACGCAGTAAAATGAAACTTAATATTTATATAAAAACATGATTTTCCTCCTCATTTTCTCGAAAGCTATTAGAGATATTGGAAATATCACTGCAGCATCTGATAGACCTAATTAAACTGTAAAACTGACATTATGAATATTTGTTCTATGACTAATAATTACGCAGTAAAATGAAACTATATATTTATATAAAAAACATGACATTCCTCTTCATTTTCTCGAAAGCTATTAGAGATATTGGAAATATTATTGCAGCATCTGATAGACCTGATTAAAATCTACTACTGTCATTATGAATATTTTCACTAGTTCTAATAAATACTGAATTTTACTTTTTTTAAAATTACTTTCTTCCTCGTTTTCTCGAAAGCTATTAGAGATATTGGAAATATCATTGCATCATATGATCTACCTAATTCAACTCTACAACTGATATTATGAATATTTGTTCTATGACTAATAATTACGCAGTAAAATGAAACCGTATTTTTATATAAAAATATGATTTTCCTCGTCATTTTCTCGCAAGCTATTAGAGATATTGGAAATATAATTGCAGCATCTGATAGACCTAATTAAATTGTACAACTGATATTATGAATATTTGTTCTATGACTAATAATTATGCAGTAAAATGAAACTTAATATTTATTTAAAAACATGACTTTCCTCCTCATTTTCTCGAAAGCTATTAGAGATATTGGAAATATCATTGCAACAGCTGATATACCAAAATAAACTGTACAACTGATATTATGAATATTTTTTCTATGACTAATAATCACGCAGTAAAATGAAGCTTAATATTTATTTAAAAACATGACTTTCCTCCTCATTTTTCCGATAGCTATTAGAGATATTGGAAATATCATTGCAGCATCTGATATACCTAATAAACTGTACAACTGTCATTATGAATATTTGTTCTATGACTAATAATTACGCAGTAAAATGAAACTTAATATTTATATATAAACATGACTTTCCTCCTCATTTTTCCGATAGCTATTAGAGATATTAGAAATATCATTGCAGCATCAGATACACCTAATTAAACTGTAAAACTGATATTATGAATATTTGTTCTATGACTAATAATTACGCAGTAAAATGAAACTTAATATTTACATAAAAACATGACTTTCCTCCTCATTTTCTCGAAAGCTATTAAAGATATTGGAAATATCATTGCAGCATCTGATACACCTAATTAAACTTTACAACTGATATTATGAATATTTGTTCTATGGCTAATAATTACGCAGTAAAATGAAACTTAATATATATTTAAAAACATGACTTTCCTCCTAATTTTCTCGAAAGCTATTAGAGATATTCTAAATATCATATCAGCATCTGATACACCTAATTAAACTGTACAACTCTCATAATAAATATTTGTTCTATGACTAATAATTACGCAGTAAAATGAAACTTAATATTTATATAAAAACATGATTTTCCTCCTCATTTTCTCGAAAGCTATTAGAGATATTGGAAATATCACTGCAGCATCTGATAGACCTAATTAAACTGTAAAACTGACATTATGAATATTTGTTCTATGACTAATAATTACGCAGTAAAATGAAACTATATATTTATATAAAAACCATGACATTCATCTCTCATTTTCTCGAAAGCTATTAGAGATATTGGAAATATTATTGCAGCACTGATAGACCTGATTAAAATCTACTACTGTCATTATGAATATTTTCACTAGTACTAATAAATACTGAATTTTACTTTTTTTAAAATTACTTTCTTCCTCGTTTTCTCGAAAGCTATTAGAGATATTGGAAATATCATTGCATCATATGATCTACCTAATTCAACTCTACAACTGATATTATGAATATTTGTTCTATGACTAATAATTACGCAGTAAAATAAAACCGTATTTTTATATAAAAACATGATTTTCCTCGTCATTTTCTCGCAAGCTATTAGAGATATTGGAAATATAATTGCAGCATCTGATAGACCTAATTAAATTGTACAACTGATATTATGAATATTTGTTCTATGACTAATAATTACGCAGTAAAATGAAACTTAATATTTATTTAAAAACATGACTTTCCTCCTCATTTTCTCGAAAGCTATTAGAGATATTGGAAATATCATTGCAACAGCTGATATACCTAATTAAACTGTACAACTGATATTATGAATATTTTTTCTATGACTAATAATCACGCAGTAAAATGAAACTTAATATTTATTTAAAAACATGAATTTCCTCCTCATTTTCCCGAAAGCTATTAGAGATATTGGAAATATCATTGGAGCATCTGATACACCTAATTCAACTGTACAACTGTCATTATGAATATTTGTTCTATGACTAATAATTACGCAGTAAAATGAAACTTAATATTTATATAAAAACATGACTTTCCTCCTCATTTTCTCGAAAGCTATTAGAGATATTGGAAATATCATTGCAGCATCTGATACACCTAATTAAACTGTACAACTGATATTATGAATATTTGTTCTATGGCTAATAATTACGCAGTAAAATGAAACTTAATATTATATTAAAAACATGACTTTCCTCCTCATTTTCTCGAAAGCTATTAGAGATATTGGAAATATCATTGCAGCATCTGATACACCTAATTAAACTGTACAACTGTCATTATGAATATTTGTTCTATGACTAATAATTACGCAGTAAAATGAAACTTAATATTTATATAAAAACATGATTTTCCTCCTCATTTTCTCGAAAGCTATTAGAGATATTGGAAATATCACTGCAGCATCTGATAGACCTAATTAAACTGTAAAACTGACATTATGAATATTTGTTCTATGACTAATAATTACGCAGTAAAATGAAACTTAATATTTATATAAAACATGACTTTCCTCCTCATTTTCTCGAAAGCTATTAGAGATATTGGAAATATCATTGCAGCATCTGATAGACCTAATTAAACTGTAAAACTGACATTATGAATATTTGTTCTATGACTAATAATTACGCAGTAAAATGAAACTTAATATTTATATAAAACATGACTTTCCTCCTCATTTTCTCGAAAGCTATTAGAGATATTGGAAATATCATTGCAGCATCTGATACACCTAATTAAACTGTACAACTCTCATTATGAATATTTGTTCTATGACTAATAATTACGCAGTAAAATGAAACTTAATATTTATATAAAAACATGATTTTCTCCTCATTTTCTCGCAAAGCTATTAGAGATATTGGAAATATCACTGCAGCATCTGATAGACCTAATTAAACTGTAAAACTGACATTATGAATATTTGTTCTATGACTAATAATTACGCAGTAAAATGAAACTATATATTTATATAAAAAACATGACATTCCTCTTCATTTTCTCGAAAGCTATTAGAGATATTGGAAATATTATTGCAGCATCTGATAGACCTGATTAAAATCTACTACTGTCATTATGAATATTTTCACTAGTACTAATAAATACCGAATTTTACTTTTTTTTAAATTACTTTCTTCCTCGTTTTCTCGAAAGCTATTAGAGATATTGGAAATATCATTGCATCATATGATCTACCTAATTCAACTCTACAACTGATATTATGAATATTTGTTCTATGACTAATAATTACGAAAAAAAATAAAACCGTATTTTTATATAAAAATATGATTTTCCTCGTCATTTTCTCGCAAGCTATTAGAGATATTGGAAATATAATTGCAGCATCTGATAGACCTAATTAAATTGTACAACTGATATTATGAATATTTGTTCTATGACTAATAATTATGCAGTAAAATGAAACTTAATATTTATTAAAAAACATGACTTTCCTCCTCATTTTCTCGAAAGCTATTAGAGATATTGGAAATATCATTGCAACAGCTGATATACCTAATAAACTGTACAACTGATATTATGAATATTTTTTCTATGACTAATAATCACGCAGTAAAATGAAACTTAATATTTATTTAAAAACATGAATTTCCTCCTCATTTTCCCGAAAGCTATTAGAGATATTGGAAATATCATTGGAGCATCTGATACACCTAATTCAACTGTACAACTGTCATTATGAATATTTGTTCTATGACTAATAATTACGCAGTAAAATGAAACTTAATATTTATATATAAACATGACTTTCCTCCTCATTTTTCCGATAGCTATTAGAGATATTAGAAATATCATTGCAGCATCTGATACACCTAATTAAACTGTAAAACTGATATTATGAATATTTGTTCTATGACTAATAATTACGCAGTAAAATGAAACTTAATATTTATATAAAAACATGACTTTCCTCCTCATTTTCTCGAAAGCTATTAGAGATATTGGAAATATCATTGCATCATCTGATACACCTAATTAAACCTTACAACTGATATTATGAATATTTGTTCTATGGGTAATAATTACGCAGTAAAATGAAACTTAATATATATTTAAAAACATGACTTTCCTCCTAATTTTCTCGAAAGCTATTAGAGATATTCTAAATATCATTGCAGCATCTGATACACCTAATTAAACTGTACAACTCTCATAATGAATATTTGTTCTATGACTAATAATTCCGCAGTAAAATGAAACTTAATATTTATATAAAAACATGATTTTCCTCCTCATTTTCTCGAAAGCTATTAGAGATATTGGAAATATCACTGCAGCATCTGATAGACCTAATTAAACTGTAAAACTGATATTATGAATATTTGTTCTATGACTAATAATTACGCAGTAAAATGAAACTATATATTTATATAAAAAACATGACATTCATCTCTCATTTTCTCGAAAGCTATTAGAGATATTGGAAATATTATTGCAGCATCTGATAGACCTGATTAAAATCTACTACTGTCATTATGAATATTTTCACTAGTACTAATAAATACTGAATTTTACTTTTTTTTAAATTACTTTCTTCCTCGTTTTCTCGAAAGCTATTAGAGATATTGGAAATATCATTGCATCATATGATCTACCTAATTCAACTCTACAACTGATATTATGAATATTTGTTCTATGACTAATAATTACGAAAAAAAATAAAACCGTATTTTTATATAAAAATATGATTTTCCTCGTCATTTTCTCGCAAGCTATTAGAGATATTGGAAATATAATTTCAGCATCTGATAGACCTAATTAAATTGTACAACTGATATTATGAATATTTGTTCTATGACTAATAATTATGCAGTAAAATGAAACTTAATATTTATTTAAAAACATGACTTTCCTCCTCATTTTCTCGAAAGCTATTAGAGATATTGGAAATATCATTGCAACAGCTGATATACCTAAATAAACTGTACAACTGATATTATGAATATTTTTTCTATGACTAATAATCACGCAGTAAAATGAAACTTAATATTTATTTAAAAACATGAATTTCCTCCTCATTTTCCCGAAAGCTATTAGAGATATTGGAAATATCATTGGAGCATCTGATACACCTAATTCAACTGTACAACTGTCATTATGAATATTTGTTCTATGACTAATAATTACGCAGTAAAATGAAACTATATATTTATATAAAAAACATGACATTCATCTCTCATTTTCTCGAAAGCTATTAGAGATATTGGAAATATTATTGCAGCACCTGATAGACCTGATTAAAATCTACTACTGTCATTATGAATATTTTCACTAGTACTAATAAATACTGAATTTTACTTTTTTTTAAATTACTTTCTTCCTCGTTTTCTCGAAAGCTATTAGAGATATTGGAAATATCATTGCATCATATGATCTACCTAATTCAACTCTACAACTGATATTATGAATATTTGTTCTATGACTAATAATTACGCAGTAAAATAAAACCGTATTTTTATATAAAAATATGATTTTCCTCGTCATTTTCTTGCAAGCTATTAGAGATATTGGAAATATAATTGCAGCATCTGATAGACCTAATTAAATTGTACAACTGATATTATGAATATTTGTTCTATGACTAATAATTACGCAGTAAAATGAAACTTAATATTTATTTAAAAACATGATTTTCCTCCTCATTTTCTCGAAAGCTATTAGAGATATTGGAAATATCACTGCAGCATCTGATAGACCTAATTAAACTGTAAAACTGACATTATGAATATTTGTTCTATGACTAATAATTACGCAGTAAAATGAAACTATATATTTATATAAAAAACATGACATTCATCTCTCATTTTCTCGAAAGCTATTAGAGATATTGGAAATATTATTGCAGCACCTGATAGACCTGATTAAAATCTACTACTGTCATTATGAATATTTTCACTAGTACTAATAAATACTGAATTTTACTTTTTTTTAAATTACTTTCTTCCTCGTTTTCTCGAAAGCTATTAGAGATATTGGAAATATCATTGCATCATATGATCTGCCTAATTCAACTCTACAACTGATATTATGAATATTTGTTCTATGACTAATAATTACGCAGTAAAATAAAACCGTATTTTTATATAAAAATATGATTTTCCTCGTCATTTTCTTGCAAGCTATTAGAGATATTGGAAATATAATTGCAGCATCTGATAGACCTAATTAAATTGTACAACTGATATTATGAATATTTGTTCTATGACTAATAATTACGCAGTAAAATGAAACTTAATATTTATTTAAAAACATGACTTTCCTCCTCATTTTCTCGAAAGCTATTAGAGATATTGGAAATATCATTGCAACAGCTGATATACCTAATTAAACTGTACAACTGATATTATGAATATTTTTTCTATGACTAATAATCACGCAGTAAAATGAAACTTAATATTTATTTAAAAACATGAATTTCCTCCTCATTTTCCCGAAAGCTATTAGAGATATTGGAAATATCATTGGAGCATCTGATACACCTAATTCAACTGTACAACTGTCATTATGAATATTTATTCTATGACTAATAATTACGCAGTAAAATGAAACTTAATATTTATATAAAAACATGACTTTCCTCCTCATTTTCTCGAAAGCTATTAGAGATATTGGAAATATCATTGCAGCATCTGATACACCTAATTAAACTTTACAACTGATATTATGAATATTTGTTCTATGGCTAATAATTACGCAGTAAAATGAAACTTAATATATATTTAAAAACATGACTTTCCTCCTCATTTTCTCGAAAGCTATTAGAGATATTCTAAATATCATTGCAGCATCTGATACACCTAATTAAACTGTACAACTCTCATAATGAATATTTGTTCTATGACTAATAATTACGCAGTAAAATGAAACTTAATATTTATATAAAAACATGATTTTCCTCCTCATTTTCTCGAAAGCTATTAGAGATATTGGAAATATCACTGCAGCATCTGATAGACCTAATTAAACTGTAAAACTGACATTATGAATATTTGTTCTATGACTAATAATTACGCAGTAAAATGAAACTTAATATTTATATATAAACATGACTTTCCTCCTCATTTTCGCGAAAGCTATTAGAGATATTGGAAATATCACTGCAGCATCTGATAGACCTAATTAAACTGTAAAACTGACATTATGAATATTTGTTCTATGACTAATAATTACGCAGGAAAATGAAACTTAATATTTATATATAAACATGACTTTCCTCCTCATTTTCTCGAAAGCTATTAGAGATATTGGAAATATCATTGATGCATCTGATACACCCAATTAAACTGTACAACTCTCATTATGAATATTTGTTCTATGACTAATAATTACGCAGTAAAATGAAACTTAATATTTATATAAAAACATGATTTTCTCCTCATTTTCTCGCAAGCTATTAGAGATATTGGAAATATCACTGCAGCATCTGATAGACCTAATTAAACTGTAAAACTGACATTATGAATATTTGTTCTATGACTAATAATTACGCAGTAAAATGAAACTATATATTTATATAAAAAACATGACATTCCTCTTCATTTTCTCGAAAGCTATTAGAGATATTGGAAATATTATTGCAGCATCTGATAGACCTGATTAAAATCTACTACTGTCATTATGAATATTTTCACTAGTACTAATAAATACCGAATTTTACTTTTTTTTAAATTACTTTCTTCCTCGTTTTCTCGAAAGCTATTAGAGATATTGGAAATATCATTGCATCATATGATCTACCTAATTCAACTCTACAACTGATATTATGAATATTTGTTCTATGACTAATAATTACGAAAAAAATAAAACCGTATTTTTATATAAAATATGATTTTCCTCGTCATTTTCTCGCAAGCTATTAGAGATATTGGAAATATAATTGCAGCATCTGATAGACCTAATTAAATTGTACAACTGATATTATGAATATTTGTTCTATGACTAATAATTATGCAGTAAAATGAAACTTAATATTTATTTAAAAACATGACTTTCCTCCTCATTTTCTCGAAAGCTATTAGAGATATTGGAAATATCATTGCAACAGCTGATATACCTAATAAACTGTACAACTGATATTATGAATATTTTTTCTATGACTAATAATCACGCAGTAAAATGAAACTTAATATTTATTTAAAAACATGAATTTCCTCCTCATTTTCCCGAAAGCTATTAGAGATATTGGAAATATCATTGGAGCATCTGATACACCTAATTCAACTGTACAACTGTCATTATGAATATTTGTTCTATGACTAATAATTACGCAGTAAAATGAAACTTAATATTTATATATAAACATGACTTTCCTCCTCATTTTCTTGAAAGCTATTAGAGATATTGGAAATATCATTGATGCATCTGATACACCCAATTAAACTGTACAACTCTCATTATGAATATTTGTTCTATGACTAATAATTACGCAGTAAAATGAAACTTAATATTTATATAAAAACATGATTTTCTCCTCATTTTCTCGCAAGCTATTAGAGATATTGGAAATATCACTGCAGCATCTGATAGACCTAATTAAACTGTAAAACTGACATTATGAATATTTGTTCTATGACTAATAATTACGCAGTAAAATGAAACTATATATTTATATAAAAAACATGACATTCCTCTTCATTTTCTCGAAAGCTATTAGAGATATTGGAAATATTATTGCAGCATCTGATAGACCTGATTAAAATCTACTACTGTCATTATGAATATTTTCACTAGTACTAATAAATACCGAATTTTACTTTTTTTTAAATTACTTTCTTCCTCGTTTTCTCGAAAGCTATTAGAGATATTGGAAATATCATTGCATCATATGATCTACCTAATTCAACTCTACAACTGATATTATGAATATTTGTTCTATGACTAATAATTACGAAAAAAAATAAAACCGTATTTTTATATAAAAATATGATTTTCCTCGTCATTTTCTCGCAAGCTATTAGAGATATTGGAAATATAATTGCAGCATCTGATAGACCTAATTAAATTGTACAACTGATATTATGAATATTTGTTCTATGACTAATAATTATGCAGTAAAATGAAACTTAATATTTATTTAAAAACATGACTTTCCTCCTCATTTTCTCGAAAGCTATTAGAGATATTGGAAATATCATTGCAACAGCTGATATACCTAAATAAACTGTACAACTGATATTATGAATATTTTTTCTATGACTAATAATCACGCAGTAAAATGAAACTTAATATTTATTTAAAAACATGAATTTCCTCCTCATTTTCCCGAAAGCTATTAGAGATATTGGAAATATCATTGGAGCATCTGATACACCTAATTCAACTGTACAACTGTCATTATGAATATTTGTTCTATGACTAATAATTACGCAGTAAAATGAAACTTAATATTTATATATAAACATGACTTTCCTCCTCATTTTTCCGATAGCTATTAGAGATATTAGAAATATCATTGCAGCATCTGATACACCTAATTAAACTGTAAAACTGATATTATGAATATTTGTTCTATGACTAATAATTACGCAGTAAAATGAAACTTAATATTTATATAAAAACATGACTTTCCTCCTTATTTTCTCGAAAGCTATTAGAGATATTGGAAATATCATTGCATCATCTGATACACCTAATTAAACCTTACAACTGATATTATGAATATTTGTTCTATGGGTAATAATTACGCAGTAAAATGAAACTTAATATATATTTAAAAACATGACTTTCCTCCTAATTTTCTCGAAAGCTATTAGAGATATTCTAAATATCATTGCAGCATCTGATACACCTAATTAAACTGTACAACTCTCATAATGAATATTTGTTCTATGACTAATAATTCCGCAGTAAAATGAAACTTAATATTTATATAAAAACATGATTTTCCTCCTCATTTTCTCGAAAGCTATTAGAGATATTGGAAATATCACTGCAGCATCTGATAGACCTAATTAAACTGTAAAACTGATATTATGAATATTTGTTCTATGACTAATAATTACGCAGTAAAATGAAACTATATATTTATATAAAAAACATGACATTCATCTCTCATTTTCTCGAAAGCTATTAGAGATATTGGAAATATTATTGCAGCATCTGATAGACCTGATTAAAATCTACTACTGTCATTATGAATATTTTCACTAGTACTAATAAATACTGAATTTTACTTTTTTTAAAATTACTTTCTTCCTCGTTTTCTCGAAAGCTATTAGAGATATTGGAAATATCATTGCATCATATGATCTACCTAATTCAACTCTACAACTGATATTATGAATATTTGTTCTATGACTAATAATTACGAAAAAAAATAAAACCGTATTTTTATATAAAAATATGATTTTCCTCGTCATTTTCTCGCAAGCTATTAGAGATATTGGAAATATAATTTCAGCATCTGATAGACCTAATTAAATTGTACAACTGATATTATGAATATTTGTTCTATGACTAATAATTATGCAGTAAAATGAAACTTAATATTTATTTAAAAACATGACTTTCCTCCTCATTTTCTCGAAAGCTATTAGAGATATTGGAAATATCATTGCAACAGCTGATATACCTAAATAAACTGTACAACTGATATTATGAATATTTTTTCTATGACTAATAATCACGCAGTAAAATGAAACTTAATATTTATTTAAAAACATGAATTTCCTCCTCATTTTCCCGAAAGCTATTAGAGATATTGGAAATATCATTGGAGCATCTGATACACCTAATTCAACTGTACAACTGTCATTATGAATATTTGTTCTATGACTAATAATTACGCAGTAAAATGAAACTATATATTTATATAAAAAACATGACATTCATCTCTCATTTTCTCGAAAGCTATTAGAGATATTGGAAATATTATTGCAGCACCTGATAGACCTGATTAAAATCTACTACTGACATTATGAATATTTTCACTAGTACTAATAAATACTGAATTTTACTTTTTTTAAATTACTTTCTTCTTCGTTTTCTCGAAAGCTATTAGAGATATTGGAAATATCATTGCATAATATGATCTACCTAATTCAACTCTACAACTGATATTATGAATATTTGTTCTATGACTAATAATTACGCAGTAAAATAAAACCGTATTTTTATATAAAAATATGATTTTCCTCGTCATTTTCTTGCAAGCTATTAGAGATATTGGAAATATAATTGCAGCATCTGATAGACCTAATTAAATTGTACAACTGATATTATGAATATTTGTTCTATGACTAATAATTACGCAGTAAAATGAAACTTAATATTTATTTAAAAACATGATTTTCCTCCTCATTTTCTCGAAAGCTATTAGAGATATTGGAAATATCACTGCATCATCTGATAGACCTAATTAAACTGTAAAACTGACATTATGAATATTTGTTCTATGACTAATAATTACGCAGTAAAATGAAACTATATATTTATATAAAAAACATGACATTCATCTCTCATTTTCTCGAAAGCTATTAGAGATATTGGAAATATTATTGCAGCACCTGATAGACCTGATTAAAATCTACTACTGTCATTATGAATATTTTCACTAGTACTAATAAATACTGAATTTTACTTTTTTTTAAATTACTTTCTTCCTCGTTTTCTCGAAAGCTATTAGAGATATTGGAAATATCATTGCATCATATGATCTGCCTAATTCAACTCTACAACTGATATTATGAATATTTGTTCTATGACTAATAATTACGCAGTAAAATAAAACCGTATTTTTATATAAAAATATGATTTTCCTCGTCATTTTCTTGCAAGCTATTAGAGATATTGGAAATATAATTGCAGCATCTGATAGACCTAATTAAATTGTACAACTGATATTATGAATATTTGTTCTATGACTAATAATTACGCAGTAAAATGAAACTTAATATTTATTTAAAAACATGACTTTCCTCCTCATTTTCTCGAAAGCTATTAGAGATATTGGAAATATCATTGCAACAGCTGATATACCTAATTAAACTGTACAACTGATATTATGAATATTTTTTCTATGACTAATAATCACGCAGTAAAATGAAACTTAATATTTATTTAAAAACATGAATTTCCTCCTCATTTTCCCGAAAGCTATTAGAGATATTGGAAATATCATTGGAGCATCTGATACACCTAATTCAACTGTACAACTGTCATTATGAATATTTATTCTATGACTAATAATTACGCAGTAAAATGAAACTTAATATTTATATATAAACATGACTTTCCTCCTCATCTTTCCGATAGCTATTAGAGATATTAGAAATATCATTGCAGCATCTGATACACCTAATTAAACTGTAAAACTAATATTATGAATATTTGTTCTATGACTAATAATTACGCAGTAAAATGAAACTTAATATTTATATAAAAACATGACTTTCCTCCTCATTTTCTCGAAAGCTATTAGAGATATTGGAAATATCATTGCAGCATCTGATACACCTAATTAAACTTTACAACTGATATTATGAATATTTGTTCTATGACTAATAATTACGCAGTAAAATTAAACTTTATATTTATATAAGAACATGAATTTCCTCCTAATTTTCTCGAAAGCAATTAGAGATATTGGAAATATCATTAAAGCATCTGATACACATAATTAAACTGTACAACTCTCATTATGAATATTTGTTTTATGACTAATAATTACGCAGTAAAATGAAACTTAATTTTTATATAAAAACATGACTTTCCTCCTCATTTTCTCGAAAGCTATTAGAGATATTTGAAATATTATTGCAGCATCTGATAGACCTAATTAAAATCTACTACTGTCATAATGAATATTTTCACTAGTACTAATAAATAATGAATTTTACTTTTTTTTAAATTACTTTCTTCCTCATTTTCTCGAAAGCTATTAGAGATATTGGAAATATCATTGCATCATCTGATACACCTAAGTCAACTGTACAACTGATATTATGAATATTTGTTCTATGACTAATAATTACGCAGTAAAATAAAACCGTATTTTTATATAAAAATATGACTTTCCTCGTCATTTTCTCGAAAGCTATTAGAGATATTGGAAATATAATTGCAGCATCTGATAGATCTAATTAAACTGTACAACTGATAGTATGAATATTTTTTCTATGACTAATAATTACGCAGTAAAATGAAACTTAATATTTATTTAAAAACATGACTTTCCTCCTCATTTTTTCGAAAGTTATTAGAGATATTGGAAATATAATTGCAGCTGCTGATACACCTAATTAAACTGTACAACTGTCATTATGAATATTTGTTCTATGACTAACAATTACGCAGTAAAATTAAACTTAATATTTATATAAAAACATGACTTTCCTCCTCATTTTCTCGAAAGCTATTAGAGATATTGGAAATATCATTGCAGCATCTGATACACCTAATTAAACTGTACAACTTTGATTATGAATATTTGTTCTATGACTAATAATTACGCAGTAAAATGAAACTTAATATTTGTATCATGGCTTTGAAATCGTTTTGTATTCAACTTCAATGCTGTATAACTTATGTAACTTAAGACTAAACGATGTGTTGATGCTACTGTTCAAATCAGATAAACCAGGAGAAATTTACTATTCTAAGCATATTATTCAATGTATAGATTGAAAAATCATAAATTATTAGATCACAGGCGATACAAGAAACTTTTTGCATTATCACGGTGAATGGGTTAAGACACATTTGATGAGAGAGAGAGAGAGAGAGAGAGAGAGAGAGAGAGAGAGAGAGAGAGAGAGAGAGAGAGAGAGAGAGAGAGAGAGAGAGAGAGAGAGAGAGAGAGAGAGTTTTATTATCATTATTATTATTATTATTATCATTATTATTATTATTACGATCATTATCACCCTTTCCTTTCTTCCTATAATTACTCCCGTTTCCTCCTCCACTTCTCTTCAATTTTATCCATAATTCAAACTTCTTTTCCTATTTAATCTTCATTTCTCTCTATCTCCTCTATTCGTAAACCATTCCATACTTCTCCTCTTTCTCATATTCCTCCTCCTCCTCCTCCTCCCCCATCTCATTCCCTTAATAGGTCATTAATCTTCCTAAATTTGACAGAACACATCAATGAAAGAGCAATTAGACATCACAAATAGATTTTATGATTTAATGGTGTTCATTATTCACCATTACTATCAGGAGGAGGAGGAGGAGGAGCAGGAGGAGGAGGAGGAGGAGGAGGAGGAGGAGGAGGAGGAGGAGGAGGAGGAGGAGGAGTGAGGTATTGTTTCCAGTAAATGAGGAGAATAATGTGAAAAGACTATACATACATACATATATATACATACATACATACATACATAAATACGTATACATACATAAAGTTAGTGAAATGTGTGTGGTAGTGAGTTTGAAAAGTAAAGTTAATGTTGATACGAGAGAGAGAGAGATAGATAGATAAATGTGTGTGTGTGTGTGTGGTGTGTGTGTGTGTGTGTGTGTGTGTGTGTGTGTGTTTAGCCTCTTTATCTCGTCGCTATTATATATATGTTTTTTATATATATTTATTCATTTATTTATTCACTTTTATAGAAAACGTTTCACCTCTCTTTAAAACGTTTCCAGATTACATTGAGAGAGAGAGAGAGAGAGAGAGAGAGAGAGAGAGAGAGAGAGAGAGAGAGAGAGAGAGAGAGAGAGAGAGAGAGAGAGAGAGAGAGAGAGAGAGAGAGAGAGAGAGAGAGAGAGTTGCATAATTAGTGTAAAGGTATTGTTTTCATTACCTGTTTAATATTCATTGCATATACTTGGGTTCACGTAAAAGTTTAGAAGTGGGTCTGTCTCTCTCTCTCTCTCTCTCTCTCTCTCTCTCTCTCTCTCTCTCTCTCTCTCTCTCTCTCAATACTACTACCATTACTACTACAACTACTACTACTACTATTACTACTACTATTACTATTACGATGCATAAGAAAAATAATATATAAAAGGATTACTAAAGAAAATAAAACATAATAAAATAATATTGAGGTGCATATTATTTTTTCTTATACAAATTATTCATTTTTTTCACTCTCTATTCTACAGTTTTTCAAAAAATAATGTACAACAGAATGGCAAGAAAGGCAACAATAAGTACAAGTATACAAAATAATAATAATAATAATAATAATAATTTCATGCAAACAAAAAATGTCAAAAAATCATTAAAATTTCTAAAAATCGAAATTAATAAATTCGAAAAAATCTAAAAAAAAATCTACGAAAAAAAGAAAGAAAGAAAGAAAGAAAATTGAAATAACTCTACAATACATTCATGACAACAGTGAAACAACAATACAAAAAAGGAAAATCTACTAATACAATAATATACAGTGACAGAAAATACAAAAAAGAGAAAAAAAGTCCATTACTACAAAAAAAAAAAATTACAATCTACAAAATTTATGAAACATTTCTATATATATAATTTCAATGATTTTTAAGCTAATATAAAAAAGGTTTATTTACTTATGTACAAAACGGACTAATTCTACGTTTGAAAGAGAGAGAGAGAGAGAGAGAGAGAGAGAGAGAGAGAGAGAGAGAGAGAGAGAGAGAGAGAGAGAGAGAGAGAGAGAGAGAGAGAGAGAGAGAGAGAGAGAGAGAGAAAACAGAAAAACAGAAAAACAGAGAATAAAGAATGGAAGGAAGGAAGGAATTACAAAAAAAGCGTAATTTATATCGAAGAAAAACTCAGGAAATAAAAAAATGAAAACATAGGAGATAACAAAATTGATAAAGTTGAATAGAAAACAATAAGAAAGATAATAAAAAAAACCAAGATAAAAGCAACGAAAAAAATAAGAAAAGAAAAGGAAAAGAAAAAAAATCAGATACTTAAAAACAACAACTAAAAAATAAACAATAACTACATATTACAAGAAAATATTACATAGAATTACAAAAATTACATAAATTATATATATAAAAAACCACGATGGAGTAATTACAGAAATACAGACAAAAATAATAGACAAAAAAGAGAATCAGATATAAATGCTGAGAGAGAGAACGAGAGAATTAAAGATAGAGAAAGAGAGAGAAATAAAGTTAGAGATAGAGAGAATACAAATAATCTACTCTACCTCACAAATACAGAAATAACAGAGAAACAGATACAAATACTGAGAAAAAGAAAAAAAGACAAATTAAAGATAAAGAAAATAAAGATAATCTACTCCACTTCACAGATAAAGAAAGTCTCAAAAGAACACGGACTGTCATTCCACTTCAAACCTTTTCCATCTCTGTTCCAAAGTTCCAGACAGTGTTCCATTTCACCGTTCTCGTACCTGGGGGGAAAAGAAAGAGAGTTAGAGAGAGAGAGAATGAACACCTGATCAGCACACACAAACAAACTCAAAACAACAACACTACATAATCCAAAAAGCGCGGGAACCCTCTACCGTTTTCTATATAAAAAGAAAACGTAATAATCCAAAAAGCGCGGGAACCCAACCGATTTTCTATTATACCACATCAGAAAGGCGACTGAGTTCATATTATTTTCTTTTCCCAACAACAAACTTTTGCTAATTAAACTTCAACATGCGCTTTCCTCTCCTCCTCCTCCTCCTCCTTTTCCTCCTCCTCCTCCTTTTCCTCCTCTTCCTCGTGCTGTTGTTGCATATTTTGTAAAGGTAAATAGTTTGTGCTTTGCTTTTGAGAGTGTTATGTATAAAGTTACCGCGAGAGGGAGATCGAAGAGGAGGTTGCAGGAGATAAATTGAAGGCAATATTTAAGTTACCCTTTGAAGATGCATTGGGAAGCTAATGGAAAGATGGAAATATTGATAACAAAAAGAGGAAATAACGTTAGATTGAGGGACTGCATGAAGAAAAATATATAAAGTTAGTCTTAAATTACCCCTTTCAAAATATGCATTGGGAGGGGAATGTAAATACAGAAATAGATAGAGAAAAAAAAGAAGTGGAAATAACGTTAGAATAAGTGAATGAATGAAGGAAAATATATTGATCAGTTAAAAAGTTAATAATAAGTTACCTTTTGAAGATGCATTGGAAGCGTAATGTAAAAACGAGACATTGATATCAAAGGGAAATAAATAAGGTTAAGGCGCCTTGCTACAGAGCCTATCTCCGTATCCTTGACACACTCACTGGAAGTTGTTAGGCTCCCCGGCGTTCCAGTTGGTGTAGGTGACGGGCTGACCGTTCGACATCCAGAAGAAGCTGCCTTCCTCCCCCTGGTCCGTGCCTGAGGTCCAGAAGTGTTCGTGTCCTAAGCCTGTTCGATACGTGAAGGTAAAGATTAGTGAGGGAAAGTAGATGTAAATTGATATTATCTTTATTTCTCTCTTTATCTTACTTTTATTCTACTTTAATAAGATAAAATAAACTTGACAAAATATTATAGTTTACAAAAAATCGACGTTGACTTGAAATTGTATATAAAAAATAGTTTAACTTCTTGAAATTATATTAATATATATAAATAAAACGTTATTACTATTATTAATCATCAAACAGTTCTAAATCTAAGAAATTCTGAAAATAAAATTTAGAATTAACTTTTTAATTTTTTTCACTTTTAATCTCTGTAACTTTTAAGTTCGACATTAATACTATTTTACCTTAATTAATCTTACTTAACCTTAACATTCCTTAACTCTTCACAAAATTTAACATTAGTAGTTATTATTAAGTTGTATTACATTTTCACTTCTATTTCTAAGTCATTAAGTGTTATATAATTCTTAATCATCTTATTTTACCTAGTTTATTTTTACCTGTATGTTTTTTAATGACCTTAATTTAATACTCCTAAGAAACTAACACATTGAATTTACTTAATTGTTATATTGGAAACCTTCTAATTAATATATTCCCCTTTTTTTCATGAAGCAATGTTTAATTAATGAATGACTTATTTTTTACTAATCTACAAAGGTGATCCACAACCTCATTTAGTTTTAGAAAGAAAAGGAAAACAAAAAATAATTAAGTCTTACCTTCTAATAAAAAAAATTAAAAAAACCCACTTACCTTCTCACACTAGAAATACAAAAAAAAATATATATATATAAAAAATAAACAAAAAAAGTATATAAGAAAAAATATTAGTTTCCATTAATTCCTTCACATTATCAAGTCTTCAATCTTCGTAGGAATCACACCTTCCTTCTTAATCCTACGAGAGAATCCTTATCCTTACCAGCATCCTTAATATAGTTTTCAATCCTCGTGTTTTCTCTCAGACTTTCAATAGAAGCGAGATGCATGCCATGGAAACGACAATACTGCAACGACTTGAACCAATTGGCCTGTAAAGTGTTAACCACGCCCCCGTTAGCCTCTCTCATCCAATCACAGCCATTCCCTTAGCCTCTCTTCACCAATCACAGCCCTTCCCTCGCTCCACTGTCCAATGCTGGCTTCTCAATGGCTGTTTGGTTTATTATTGTTCTAAAGTTGATTTTTTTTATTGGTTAAACTGTTTTTATTTATTTTTTTTATTTGGCGTTGGACGTGGAGCGAGGTAGGTTAATAAAGGAGGGAAGAAGGAAGGAAGGAAGGAAGGAAGGAAGTGAGTGTAAGCTAATAATAAAAGTGTGTTAAGGAAAGATTGAATTTTGAAAGATTTTTGAGACTAAAGTTTATATATTCATGTTTTTTTTATTTATTTATTTATCTAACTATTTATTTATTTATTTTGTTAGTTAGTTTGTGTGTATTGGTTTTAGCTTATCTGTCTGTCTGTCTGTCTGTCTGTGTGTTTGTGTGTTTGTTTCATGCACGAGTGAGTGTTAAGTGTTGCGTGTGAGGGGATACAGATACACACACACACACACACACACACACACACACACACACACACACACACACACACACACACACAGGGAACATTGAGTAATTATTTTTTTTGGCAAGTGTGTGTGTGTGTGTGTGTGTGTGTGTGTGTGTGTGTGTGTGTGTGTGTGTGTGTGTGTGTGTTTACCTACTAGTCATGGAATAAAGTTAAGTCATGCCCTTAACATGCTTTTCAGGGCGAGTGTGAAGCGTTAAGGTCAGGTCAGGTAAGGTCAGGTCAGGTAAAGTAAGGTAAGGTCAAGTAAGGTCAGGTAGGTCAGGTAAGGTAAGTAATCATGACCTTGAATCTTGCGTGAAAAGTGGCAACGTTGTGTTTGTTTACGTTTCAAATGTCACGTGATAAAAAAAAAGTTACACTATTTAAAAACACTAATTTATTTCTATTATTTAATGACTATAAGTTTATTCAAAGTTCCCATTTAAACAATACCACACCATTTAAACATTACATCAACTTTATTTATCATTCAAAACTACTATACTAATTTAATCGCTAAAAATAAATTAAATAAGCCGGTCACCCCCGCCACCAGACCGCCATGTAAACAAACACACTGTTGCCAAACCTCACACAAGTCTGCCGCGTTGTTGCCACGTCTCATCTGGCAACACTGGTCCGCCAAAGTATAAGGAACGTAACATGCACAGCTTTAATATAAGTAAAGGAATATTTCGTGCAATAAATATCTATAGAAGACGATGAAAAATCTAATAGAAGCAATTTATACTAAAGTTTCTATTATCTAAACTGATGTACGATAATTATTGATACCGCGTACGATCTTTTTCTATATTCACAAGACTTTACAATATTTATCATGCATGTTTATCAGGAATATGAGGAATTTATCATAAGGTTCTATTATCGTTTTCTTCTATATTTCACTAACCTAACAATATTTATCATGCATATTATACTTCGAAATCAAACGCATTATTAAAAAGGGATTTAAATATGATTACGTTTTTAAAGGTGACGATATATATTTAAAGACGAAGCAAAGGAAGTATTAATATAATTATAATTCGCGCCATTGATCAAAACTGTGTGGAATAAAAAAAGATCAAATAATAAGTTTATCAATTTATCAAAACAAGCGACTTGAAGTGAAAAATGGTTTGAATTAAATATAAAAGAAAAGGTAATTATGACGTTGTAAATAAGATTGAACGATGAAGTTTAGAAGACTTGCTAAAAGAAAAAAAAACATTTATAAAAGTTTTGAAGGCAGGGAAGAAAAAAAAAAAACGAATAAGGAGCAAGAGAGAATATGAGTGAAAAAGAGAAAGAATGATATAGAAATGAGAGCATGCAAAGTGGGAAATACGACGCACGCACACACACACACACACACCGCCCCCCCCCACACACACACACAAGGAGATTTAGTGTGCACGCATTTATATACAGGTAAGCAGACAGGTAACCACATGCTAATTAACAAACACCTTGGTAACACCCACACACACACACACACACACACACACACACACACACACACACACACACACACACACACACACGACCCCCCAAAAAAGAGACTGAGAGAAAAACACGAGAACGGAAACTAAAAAAATAAATAAATAATAAAAAATAAATAAATGAAATAAAATAAAAAAAAACCTAAACGCTTAATTAACCCAGAATTCAACTTTTTTTTCTTTTTTAAGTTGTAATTTTGTTCCATATTTCTTCTTCTTCTTCATTATCTTTGTCTTCTTTTTCTTCTTTGAGGATTGAACACCTGAGACGAGGAGGAGGAGGAGGAGGAGGAGGAGGAGGAGGAGGAGGAGGAGGAAGGAGGAAGCAAGTTGAAAAAAAGGAGGATAAGGAAGGAAGGAGGATTAATAAGGTAAAAAAAAGTAGGATTAGGCAAGATTAGGAAGATAAGGAAGGATTAAGAAGGATTAGGAAGGTAAGGAAGGATTAGAAAGGAGGATTAGTAAGTATTAGGAAGGATTAGGTTAGGAAGGTAAGGAAAGTGTTAGGTAAGGTAGGATTAGGTTAGGAAGGGTAATTCTAACCTCTATCTTGTACATGTTGCTCCAGGAATCTGTTTTGCCGCTCCGTCTCCACGCCAGCTAAGTGCATACCGTGGAAGCGACAGTACTGGGACGCCCTGTACCAGTTGGCCTGCAAGGGCGTGGGCAGGTGAGGGGCAGGTGAGGGGAAGGTGAGGGGAACGTGAGGGGAACGTGAGGGGAACGTGAGGGGAAGGTGAGGGGAACGTGAGGGGAAGTGATGGGAAATTGATAAAAAGTGAAGAAAAATGTGAAGAGAAATGAGGAGAGAATGATAAAAAGTGAGGGGAAAAGATACGAAAAAGAGTTGGAGAGAGAAAAATGATAAAAAAGTGAGGTAATAAGAGAGAGAAAAAGTAAGGGGAAAAGATAAGGGAAAGAGAGGGGAATAGGATAAAATGTGAGGGGAAGTGTGAGGAAATTCGAGGGTGAAAAATGTGAGTAAAAGTGAGGGGAAAAATTAATAGAAAAGTGATGAGTTTGCGAGGTGAAGTGAGAGGGAATGAGAGGGGAGAGGGGAGAGGGGAGGAGAAAAGTGAGAGGAAATGTGGAGAAAATGAGGGAAAGTGAGAGGAAAATGAGAAGGAAAATGAGGGAAAGTGAGGGGAAAATGAGAAGGGAAAAGGGAGGAGAGGTGTGTGTGGTGGTGATGTAATTATTTTGTGATTATAAATAGAAGAAGAGGAAGAGGAAGAGGAGGAGAAAGAGGAAGAAAAAGAAGAGGAGGAAGAGGAAGAAGAGGAGGAGGAGGATACAAACATTTTTATATACAAATTATTTCCCCTCCCCCCCAACCACCCCCCTCTCAAAAATATAAATCACACACACACACACACACACACACACACACATACACACACACACAAAGAAAAAACACAATTTTATTTCATTTTCAAATACAAACAATTCAATAAAAAAACAAAAACAATAAATAAATAAATAAATAAAATAAAATTAAACGTAAATGTTTCTCAGAATAATTACTCCTATGATGAGAGAGAGAGAGAGAGAGAGAGAGAGAGAGAGAGAGAGAGAGAGAGAGAGAGAGAGAGAGAGAGAGAGAGAGAGAGAGAGAGAGAGAGAGTCAAGGTTGTATAAGGGTTAAAAGAAGGATATCATTATCATTATTAATATCTCTCTCTCTCTCTCTCTCTCTCTCTCTCTCTCTCTCTCTCTCTCTCTCTCTCTCTCTCTCTCTCTCTCTCTCTCTCATTATGGATAAAACTTAATGATAGAACTTAAGATTGAACAATTGGCGTTAAGTTTCTTCTTAATTGTTTCCACCCACACACACGCACACGCACATGCACACGCACACACACACACACACACACACACACGCACACGCACACACACACACACAGAAATATTTTGAAAAGTAGTTACTATTATTATTATTATCATTATCATTATTATTATTATTATTATTATTAAGAAAACTAAGGAAAAAATAGAATAATGAAAGAAGAAAGAGAAGAAAAATAAGAACAAGACGAATAATAATAATAATAATAATAATAATAATGATAATGAAAAGAAGAAAAAGGAAGGAATAGGATATGATATAATACAGTAAATAACAATATAATAAAAAATAAAACGAGTATAGAACGCAAAAAAATTCTTGAAATATATTACTTATTTCCATTTTTTCCCCCCCATTTCTTTTTAATCAAGAAAATATATCATAAAAAAAAAATGCGTTTACTTCTTCGACAACTATTTATCAATCATATTTTTCTTATATATATTTTTTCCATCAGTCAAATGAAGTCAAAATTAGTGTCAAAATAACAGTATAAATATGTTAATTAGTGAATGTATAATTGTCAAGTTGTGAATTAACGTACAAACAAACAAACAAACAAAAACAAACACACACAAACAAACAAACACAAACAAACACAAAACACACACAAACAAACAAACACAAAACAAACAAAACAAACAAACAAACAAACACACACAAACAAACATTTCTGAAACAAGGCAATAATTATAAAATGTATAAATATTTTCTGTTTTGTATATAAACATTTTTTTTCTTTTCGTTTCGTTTCACTGTGAAGTCCAAAAAATAAAATAAAAAGTCTTTAGACCTATATTGGAAAATAATAATAATAATAATAAATTGTGAAGAAAAGTGTGAATGAATAATAATAGTGTGAAGAGAAGACAGAAAACGAAGAAAAATGAAAACAAACAAAAAAACAGACAAACAAAATCATATAAAATAGAAAACAATACAAATTAAATATACAAAAATAAATAATTAAACAGTAGTAGCAAAACATAAAAGAATAATTTGAAATAAAATCTCCTCTACTCCAAATAATGATCCTTAATTAACACAACACTGATTACGTTACTCAACACTTAATTATAATATCATAAAAAGCTTTTCACTTCACTAAACACCTAATCATATAATAAAAATAAATAAATAAATAAATAAACTACAAAATATATTACCTGTTATGTTTTATCTATATGAGTTTTTTTTTTAATGGAGAATAAAACACATTTATAAATTAAACCTAAAAAAATATTCAAAACTCACTCGAGATTTGAAATAATAAGTCAAAACTGGACATGATTTTAATTACTGCATCAAAAAAGAATATATATGTGTCAGTCTTTTTTATTTTTATTTCAATTTGACGTGGAGAGGGAACCAAAAAAAAATAAAAAAAGAAGTGTGCAATTATAATAGAAAAAAAATAATAATAACTGAGATTTTAACTATTACTACCACACACACACACACACACACACACACACACACACACACACACACAAACACCTAATCTTCCCACAGGTATTACAGGTAAATACATCTCACCTTGAAGAATATGCCGAGGTAGTATCGTTTATTTCCCAGTTTCATTAAGGGCATCGACCATCGCTCCTTAAAATCATCCGCCGCCCCACATCCAGTCCCGGTACAAGCTGCCGGGAGAAAGTTGAAGCTAGTTAAAGGGAAAATCACAGGTTATATTACGCTATGTTAAGCTAAAAGGCTAAAAACGGTATAGAAAATAGATAGTTAATTATAGTGAAATGGTTGAATGAGTTAATGTTAATAAAATAAGGTCAAATCAATAGTTATTTTACGCTATGTTAAGCTAGAAGGGAAAAAACGGTATAGGAAATAAATGAACGATAAAGGAAATAATGGGAATGGAAAGAAACGGTTAATTATAGTGAAATGATTAGGTTATGTTGTGGTTTGGAGAAAGAAACTGATTTAGAGAGAGACATTAGTAACAAAAACAACAACAGGAGTACAATTGGAATGATTATTTATGAAAAGGGATTTGTTAGATGTAAGTTGGTGTCTCAGACTTAGAAGAATATAGATAGAGAGTAAGAGAAGGGAAAGGATGGAAGGATGGAAGGATAGAATAAAAGGGGAAAGATAGAAGGATAAAATAGAGTATACATTGATATATAGATAAATAGATACATATATACATTGATAAATTGACTGACTGACTGACTGACTGAAAATAAGAAATACAATAGTTATACCTTAAATATTATATAAAAAGTCAAATAAAGGAGAAAATGAGGGAATTAAAAAACACAATGGAAAGCTGAATATGAAGAAAAGAGAGAGAGGAAGGGAGAAAGGAAGGGAGGGAAGGAAGGGAGGGAGGGGAGGGAGGGAGGAAGGGAGAGAGGAAGAAATATAAGACAGGATTCACAAAACTTCAATTTAAATTTCAATCTCTCTCTCTCTCTCTCTCTCTCTCTCTCTCTCTCTCTCTCTCTCTCTCTCTCTCTCTCTCTCTCTCTCTCTCTCTTTCGTTAACCTTTCCATATTTTGAGGAAAAATATAAATTGAACGAAATACTTCCTTGTCTGTTTTGATTAATATTTTTTTGTGATTTTGTTTCTATTTCATGACTTTTTTCTGATTAAATTTTCTAAAAAAAAACTATATATATAATAATAAAACATTTCAACATTCACAACAACAATCACTAAATAAGATTAAAAAAAATAAAAAAATAAAAAAAACAATACAGTAATAATAATTCAAATAATCCATCATTTAAAAAACACTCCTTTAAAAAAACAATTCTTTCCACATTAATATTAAAAAAAAATAAATAAAAAGTAGATATAATTTAACGCATTACAAATCCTCTTTCCCTCCATTAACCTAAACAAAGTAGACATTGTGAGTTATTGTACATCGGGCACCACACTTAGGTAGGTCATCGTACGCCGAGCCAAACTTGTTGTACACTGAACCAGTAACACACATTAGCCTAATAAAAGCCAGTCAGAGTGAATGCAAATGTTACTGTAAGACGAGGAGGAGGAGGAAGAGGAGGAGGAGGAGGAGAAGGAGAAGGAGGAGGAGGAGGAGGAGGAGGAGGAAGAAAGTGTATCGTACATTACGTAAAATTGTTGACCTCAAATTCTTAAAATGTTGACAAAAGATACTATTTCAATATAATGTCTCTCTCTCTCTCTCTCTCTCTCTCTCTCTCTCTCTCTCTCTCTCTCTCTCTCTCTCTCTCTCTCTCTCTCTCTCTCTCGTGGCACCTTTGGAACAAGTAAAAGTATTTTCAAAAGACGATCACCTTGATATATCCTCTCTCTCTCTCTCTCTCTCTCTCTCTCTCTCTCTCTCTCTCTCTCTCTCTCTCTCTCTCTCTCTCTCTCTCTCATAGTATTGTCTTACTTTTTCACTATTAATCACGTTTTTCCTATTTGATTCCATTTTCTTTATTCTTTTCTTTATTTACTTTATATTTCCTTTATTTCCCTAATTTTCCTTTTCTTTTCCCATTATTTCCCTTACTTATCTACTTTTTTCCCCAATATTTTCCTCCCATAACTATCTTTCCATCCTTTTTTCCTTAAATTTTCCTACTTTCCTTACTTTTTTCCCTCCCTTACTTTTATTTCCTCCTAATATTACTAATTACACCTGTCTCTTCACACCTGTACACCTTCATTAACACAGGTATTTGAAAGCACAGGTATTTTCCTAATTAATAAATTCCCCAGGTAAACACACACACACACACACACACACACACACACACACACACACACACACACACACACACACACACACACACACTATGTCATGAAAATTAAAAGGAAATCAAATTATTATTATGTGTGCTCTCTCTCTCTCTCTCTCTCTCTCTCTCTCTCTCTCTCTCTCTCTCAATAACCTTTTCAATCCAAGTATATACGTGTGTGTGTGTGTGTGTGTGTGTGTGTGTGTGTGTGTGTGTGTGTGTGTGTGTGTGTGTGTGTGTGTGTGTGTGTGTGTGTGTGCACGTACGATAACTTGCCAAACATAGCACGTCTTGGTGTAGTTTAAATTTCCTTCAATAGATGGCGCCACCGAGCACTTAGCGGAGACCCAAAACCCGAGTAGTTTCCCTTCCGCTTAAGTGTATGAAAAGGCTGAAGGAGGAGGAGGAGGAGGAGGAGGAGAGGAGAGGAGGAGGAGGAGGAGGAGGAGGAGGAGGAGGAGGAGAGGAGGAGGAGGAGGAGAAGGAAAGTTGTATTATATTTGAATGCTTAAGAAAATATTGTCACTTTTCTGATCTTTTTTATATATACTTACAAAAAAAAAAACCATTACATTCTCTTTATAATATCTAGTTTGGAAGCCATATTCATTTATTTATTTATTTATTTTCTTAATCAAGTTTCTTCTTAAATGATTCAATTGTAATGCTGTGAACTATTTGTGCTGGGAGAAAATTCCAAATATTCACGATTCTATTGCAGACAAAAAAAAAGTGCTTTGCTTCGTTTGATCTAGAACGGTTACTAATGATCTTGAAGCCATTGTTACGGGTGGTGGGGCGGTGCTTGTGTGATTGGTAGTTATATAGTCATTTATGTAAGTATTATCAAAGCCAAAGAATATTTTAATGATCTCAATTAGGTCCCCTCGTAGCCTACATTTGGATAAACTGAATAAGTTGAGTCTCATTTCGCAATCTTGGGATCATTTTAGTAACTTTTCTTTGTATTCTCTCCAGCTTATCAATATCTTTTTTATAATTTGGTGACTAGAACTTAATGCAATATATTAGATGACTACAAGTGTAAGGATAACTTTTTTTTCAGTCTAGTCTTTTTCATGGCTAACCTTGAAAAATTTAAAGCCATTCATTGTATATTTTCTGTATAGATTATTGTTATCGATATGCAAAACATTTATCAACACAAGGAAAAAGAGGAGGAGGAGGAGGAGGAGGGATAAAAGTGAGTAAGTAAGTTTGGAGAAGGAAGCAAAGGAGATAAAAGTGGGAGGGAGAGAAGGGAGGGAGGGAGAAGGAGGGAGGGAAGGAGGGGGGAAAGGAGTGAGGGAGGGGAAGGGGGGGAGTAGGTGAAGGATATATATTGGAAGAGGAAATTCTGATGTGGGAGGTCGGTGGGAGGACGGTGGGAGGAGGAGGAGGAGGAGGAGGAGGAGGAGGAGGAGGAGGAGGAGGAGGAGGAGGAGGAGGAGGAGGAGGAGGAGGAGGAGGAGGAGATCAAGGCGATCCACATAGTTTCCTTTACAACGGGACCTCCTCCTCTCCCTCTTCCTCTTCCACCTCCACCACCTCCTCCTCCT
>JAPQNM010000015.1:2847317-2849817 GCA_029783475.1 Metacarcinus magister | reverse complement strand
GAAAGTAAAGAGAAGGTGAGAGTGAAATAAAGAAAATGAGTGAGAACTAAAAATCCAAATCATCCATTGTTATTGAGAGAGAGAGAGAGAGAGAGAGAGAGAGAGAGAGAGAGAGAGAGAGAGAGAGAGAGAGAGAGAGAGAGAGAGAGAGAGAGAGACACACACACACACCTTACACAACCACTACAACAATACAATCACAAACGCCCCCAGCCCCCCCCCCAGAAACCACCATCTCCGCCCCCCCAACCCCAAAAAACACCTGCCCCCCAAAATAACACACACACACCACCACCAAAAACACACACACACACACACACACACACACACACACACACACACACACACACCCAAAAACAGCACAGCATCGCACCTTCTTCCACAACAAAATTGGTCAACACATCCACCTCCTCCTCTTGTACCCATCCACCTCCTCCTCCACCTTTTCCTCCTCCTCCTCCTCCTCCTCCACTTTCCTCCTTCACTGGTGGGAGGGTAAAGGTGGAGAGAGGGGCGAGGGAGGGCTCGGCAGGGGTGATGGCCGGTGATTGAATCTTCTGGGCCCGTCTCAAGAGTAGCTGAGTAATTATCTCCTTGGGTGTTGGGTTGCGTACTGGAACGAGGAGGGGAGAGAACCAGGTCAAGAGGGAAGTGTATTAGGTCACGAGGGTCGGGTCAGGTCAGGTCAGAGGTCAGAGGTTAGGTAAAGGTGAAGTTAAGTTAAGTTAGGTTGGGTTGGAGGGGAAGTTAGATTAGGTTTGGTTAGGTAAGGTGAGGTGAGGTGAGGTGAGGTGAGGTAAGGTGAGGTAAGGTTAGGTTAGGTGAGGTAAGGTAAGGTTAGGTTAGGTTAGGTTAGGTTAGGTTAGGTTAGGTTAGGTTAGGTTAGGTTAGGTTAGGTTAGGTTAGGTTAGGTAAGGTTAAGGTTAGGTTAGGTTAGGTTAGGTTAGGTTAGGTTAGGGAAGGTAAGGTAAAGTTAGGTTAGGTTAGGGTAGGAAAGGTATGGTTTGGTTAGGTTCAGTTTGGTTGGGTTTGGTTAGGTCAGAGGTTATGTGATGTTAAATGAGGTGAGGTGAGGTGAGGTTAAGGTGTAAGGTTAGGTCAGGTTAGGTCAGAGGTGAAGGTTTGAGCGGTAAGGAGGAGAAAGGGAAAAGGCGGAATGTGTGGAAATGATGATAAGGAGAAAGAGGAGAGGAAGTGGATGGAAATGTTGTACGAAGGAAGAAAAAGGAGGAAGAAAGAGGAGGAGGAGGAGGAGGAGTTTATCTCAATAGGGCAGACAGACTTATTTATAAACGTGAATGTGGGAGAAAAGATGTGTAGAGAAGGAAAAAGAGGAAATTTGTTAGGCCAGTAGTAGTAGTAGTAGTAGTAGTAGTAGTAGTAGTAGTAGTAGTGGTAGTAGTAGTAACAGTAGTAGTAGTAGTAGTAACAGTAGTAGTAGTAGTAGTAGTAATTGTAGTAGTAGTAGTAGTAGTTGTAGTTGTAGTAGTAGTAGTAGTAACAGTAGTAGTAACAGTAGTAGTAGTAGTTGTGGTGGTAGTAATAGTAGTAGTAGTAGTAGTAGTAGTAGTGGTGGTAGTGGTAGTGGTAGTAGTAGTAGTAGTAGTAGTAGTAGTAGTAGTAGTAGTAGTAGTAGTAGTAGTAGTAGTAGTAGTAGTAGTAGTAGTATAGTAGTAGTAGTAGTAGCACCACAAAAAAAAGTATATGAGAGAGAGAGAGAGAGAGAGAGAGAGAGAGAGAGAGAGAGAGAGAGAGAGAGAGAGAGAGAGAGAGAGAGAGAGAGAGAGAGAGAGAGAGAGAGAGAGAGAGAGAGAGAGAGAGAGAGAGAGAGAGGATAGGCAGAAACCTCATAAAAGTTCAAGGGAAAGGTGAGGGAAAAAAAGGGGAAAAATAATATTCTTTGAGACTGAGGGAAAGAAAGAGGAAGTGGAAGGGAAAAAATTTAATGAATATTTACTTTTTTTCCCCTCTTTACAAAATATAATACACTGTTTTTCCAACCCATTTCAAATTTTTTTCTGGTCTAAAGGAATATAATTTAAATCTAATTACTACTACTATTAAAATTACAACTAAGATAATTATAAACTTTTCATCATTACTTTCAAAACAATAACTAGTGTCACTTGAATTACATATATGACTTAAGTATTTTAAAAGCCAAACATTTCCATAAATTGAACTAACTTTTTCATTATAGTATGTACCAAATAATAATCAAATATATTAATTAACACGAACATTAATAAAAAGAAAATATTTGGATGTTTAATTTGCATATTCACAATTGTAAATCCTTTTACACTCAATTAAATAAAGAATGAAGCCATGCAAGAAGGAAGAGGAGGAAGAGGAAGAGGAAGAAGGAGGAGGAAGAGGAAGAGGAAGGGAGAAGAACGAAGAGGAGGAGGAATATAGTAAGATGGAGAGAAGGAAGGGAGAAAGAGAAATAGAGGAGGATGGAGAGAAGAAAGAAGAGGCAGGAGAGAAGGAAGGGAGA
>JAPQNM010000015.1:2832317-2842317 GCA_029783475.1 Metacarcinus magister | reverse complement strand
TAGAGGCAGAAAATAATTCAATTCCCACTGCTCGCTCAGTCATGACCGGCCGATCAAAATCTTCACTACTGACTCTGTCACCGGTGTCAATGGCTATGGAAGTTATTTATTTTCATTCTTAAATGCTGCTGCATCAAGATAAGGCTCACTATAATTAGGTATATAGAGGCAGAAAACAATTCAATTCCCACCGCTCGCTCGGTCATGACCGGCCGATCAAAATCTTCACTACTGGCTCTGTCACCGGTGCCAATGGCTATGGAAGTTATTTATTTTCATTCTTAAATGCTGCTGCATCAAGATAAGGCTCACTAGAATTAGGTATATAGAGGCAGAAAACAATTCAATTCCCACTGCTCGTTCGGACATGACCGACCAATCAAAATTTTCACTACTGACTCTGTCACCGGTGCCAATGGCTATGGAAGTGATTTATTTTCATTCTTAAATGCTGCTGCATCAAGATAAGGCTCACTAGAATTAGGTATATAGAGGCAGAAAACAATTCAATTCCCACCGCTCGCTCGGTCATGACCGGCCGATCAAAATCTTCACTACTGACTCTGTCACCAGTGCCAATGGCTATGGAAGTTATTTATTTTCATTCCTAAATGCTGCTGCATCAAGATAAGGGTCACTAGAATTAGGTATATAGAGGCAGAAAACAATTCAATTCCCACCGCTCGCTCGGTCATGACCGGCCGATCAAAATCTTAACTACTGACTCTGTCACCGGTGCCAATGGCTATGGAAGTTATTTATTTTCATTCTTAAATGCTGCTGCATCAAGATAAGGCTCACTATAATTAGGTATATAGAGGCAGAAAATAATTAAATTCCCACCGCTCGTTCAGACATGACCGACCGATCAAAATTTTCACTACTGACTCTGTCACCGGTGCCAATGGCTATGGATGTTATTTATTTTCATTCTTAAATGCTGCTGCATCAAGATAAGGCTCACTAGAATTAGGTATATAGAGGCAGAAAACAATTCAATTCCCACCGCTCGCTCGGTCATGACCGGCCGATCAAAATCTTCACTACTGACTCTGTCACCGGTGCCAATGGCTATGGAAGTTATTTATTTTCATTCTTAAATGCTGCTGCATCAAGATAAGGCTCACTAGAATTAGGTATATAGAGGCAGAAAACAATTCAATTCCCACCGCTCGCTCGGTCATGACCGGCCGATCAAAATCTTCACTACTGACTCTGTCACCGGTGCCATGAGGAGGAGGAGGAGGAGGAGGAGGAGGAGGAGGAGGAGGAGGAGGAGGAGGAGGTGGTGGAGGGATGAGGAGGAGTTGGACCAGTTGCCTGACTAGTTTGAGAAAAAAAAAAAGTGGTAGGGAATAAAAGGCAAAAAGTCATAAGGGAAGAAAGTGGAGCGAGGTTAAAGTGGGCAGACGGACATGTTGACGTGACGTGGGTAAATGAGTCAAGGTGGGTAAGGGTAAGGGTATGGGTAAGGGTATGGGTAAGGTAAGGTAAGGTAAGGATAGGTAAGGTAAGGATAAGAGAGGTTAGGTAAGGTAAGGTAAGGTAAGGTAAGGTAAGGTAAGGTTAGGTTAGGTTGGGTAAGGTAAGGTAAGGTAAGGTAAGGTAAGGTTAGGTTAGGTTAGGTTAGGTTAGGTAAAAGTATAATTGAAGTTAAATTAAGTTACTTTAAGTTAAGATTAATTCATTTCTATTAAGTTAAGTTAAGTTAAGGTAAGTTGGGTTTAATTAAGTTAAGTTAAGGTAAGGTAAGTTAAGGTAAGGTAAGGTAAAGTAAGTTGAGTTTAATTAAGTTAAGTTAAGTTAGTGCATGTTAAGGTAAGTTAGGGTAAGGTAAGGTAAGGTAAGGTAAGTTAGGGTAAGGTAAGGTTAGGTATCCACCACCACCACCACCAGACACGCTGACCTACAAACTTTCTCTGGGCAGGTTCAACGAGACACACACACACACACACACACACACACACACACACACACACACACACTCACACTTTAGTGAATCCACCTGTGTATAGTATTTCCAGGTAATATTACTCTAATTACACGTGCTTCACTAATGACCACCCCGTTTAATTATAGTGTTAATTACCCTCCTGTTGGTTTTAAAGGGAATCGAATCGTTCATTATAAAGTTGAATTGAGTGTTGTTCAATATTTGTAGAGTTACCTGTGTGTCGATTACAGTGAGTTAATTAAAGGTGTTGTGGGGTCACTATTTTAAACTGTGAATAATAATAATAATAATAATAATAATAATAATAATAATAATGATGATGATGGTAGAAATAATAGTAATAATGATAATAATAATAATAATAATAATAATAATAATAATAATAATAATAATAATAATAATAATAGCAATATTATAACTAGTAAATAAAAAACAAATTGTGAAAAAATGATAAAAAACAAAAACGAAAACGAAACCCAATACGTATAAAAAAAAAAATTTAATAAAATACACAACGAAAAAGTATGACTAAAAAAGGAAAATAATAAAAAAATAAAGTGATTTTTTTTGTTATATATATAAACTGAAGAAGAAGAAAAATAGAATAGAAAATCAAGATGAGGATTAAGAATAAGAAAAAGAAGAAGAAGAAGAAAAAGAAAATGAAGAAGAACACAATAGGAAACATAATAAGAATAACAACAACAACAACAACAACAACAACAACAATTCCATCATCATAAAAGAAACAGAGAAAAAGATAAACAGACAGATAAACAGATAAATAAACAGATATAGAGAAGAGAAAAAAACAGATAAAGCCAGGAAGAAAAATAACAAAGCAAAAACACACACACACACACACACACACACACACACCCAAAACACATTAATACTTACACTCCCTTCCAGTCTGGCCATCAAGAGGCGTCGCTAAGGCCAACAGCACCACCACCACCAACACACATTCTTCTACTAAAAACTTCATTCTGTATACGAAAGAACACCCAAAATTCTTCTTAAAACCCCCCAACTTCAAGGCACCTCCACCCTCTTGTAGTAGTAGCAGTTGTAGTAGTAGTTGTAGTAGTAGTAGTAGTTGTAGTGGTGGTAGTTGTAGTAGTAGTGGTGGTTTCTGCTACCTGGTTTAACTGCTAGTGTCCCTGCTTAAGGCGTCTGCTGGCTCAAAGGGAAGGTAGAGCAGGTAGAACAGGTAGATAGGCAGGTAGTAAGGGCAGGTAAAAGTAGATTGTTTCAGTAATTATTTTCTTTCTTTTTCTTTGGTCTGTTTAATTTTTGTTTTCTGTCTTGTTTTGTTTTTCTATGAGGTAGTTTTTTTTATTTTCTTTATTTTTCTTGTTTTATTATTTTTTTTCTCTTCTCTTCTGTCTCCTGTTCTGTAGTTTTTATTTTTTATTTTTTTTTTCGGTGGGTTTAAAGTTAGGTTTCTTTTTGTCTCTTATCTTTTTCTTTCTCTTGTTTTGTTTGGTCTATTTAGAGCTAGCTTTCTTTTTCTATCTCTTTCTTTCCTTTCCTGTTTTATCTTTTTAGAATTAGATTTATTCTCTCTATCTCTCTTTCCTTTTCTTCTTTTCTCTCTCTCTTGCTTTATCTATTTATTTCTCTCTCTCTCTCTCTCTCTCTCTCTCTCTCTCTCTCTCTCTCTCTCTCTCTCTCTCTCTCTCTCTCTCTTTCTCTCTAACCCTCCTTGGAATGTGAGGGAATAGGGGGGTGAGCGGGGGTAAGGGGAGAGAAAAGAGGTAGAATTACAATGTTTTCGTCTCTCCTTTCTCTCTCTTTTTTTTTCTCTCTCTTTTCTTTCTTTCTTCCTTCAGGTTTTTATATTTTTCTTGTCCTTTTCACTTCTTTCTTTTTTCTCTCTCACTTGTTCCTCTCTCTTTTATTATCTTTATTTTCTCTCTCTCTTTTCTTTCTTCCTCAAGGTATGTTTATATCTTCTATTTATATCACTTCTCTCTCTTTTATTAATATTTCTTCCTCTTTCTCTCTCTTCCTCTCTTTCTTCTTCTCATTTATCAAGTTTCTTCCTTATTCATCCTTTTCAACGGGGAACTAAAAATAATAGAGGGAAAAAAAGTCAAAATTCCCACCTTTTTTTCCTTCCTTGATTGATCTTGTTATTGGAAAGATTTCTCGTGTTATAGAAAACGCGGTGAGGCGAGAATATCAAAGAAAACGGACGTGAGGTTGCTGAGATGTCCTTGGTGAGGTTAGGTTTTCTGTAGTGTAAATAATATAATCATTCGCCTTTTTATATATAGAATAGCGTCCCGGATGTTGATAAATTCTTGTTGGTGAGAGAAAATGAAATGGAGTTGAGAAATAAAAAACGGAAGTAGGTTGCCTTGAGGGGTCACTTTTTTCTTTTCACAATGTTATTTTTCTCACAAACGTCATGTATTTATATAACAAATACACACACACATATATATATAAAATAATAAGAAAAATTGAATAAAGATTGGAACCGAAGCAGAGAATGATAAATAGACCCCAAGAGACACGGAAAAGAGAGTTTAAACAGATATTATTCTCTCTTGTATCTTCTTTCTTTCTTTCTTTCTTCGTCTTTCTTTCTTTCGCCTCGGTGGTTACGTCAGTCTTACTTGAGGTAAATTTAACAGAGGAAGGAAAACAGAGAATGAAATCTTTAAAGTTCCTCTCTTATCCTTTGTCTATTTCACGAAGGAGGCGCAGGAGGAGGAGGAGGAGGAGGAGGAGGATGTAAAGGATAATTCAAGTCACTCTCCTTATAATTTCTAAGTGTGAGTATCAGCAACTGTGTGTGTGTGTGATTATTTCAAACCACTCACTCACTCACTCGTTCACTCGTTTACTGTGACACTAAAACCAAACTAAACCATCCCTCTCAACACCACTCACTCACTCACTCACTCGTCCTCATCACCACTCATACTCATCACCACCACCATCATCACCAAAGTCCAAAAAGAATCGCTTTTCTTCCAGTTTTTCTTCGTCACTCTCCTTTAAAAAAACACACACCCCGTTTTCTATGCAACTACAAGGAGAGAGAAGGAGAGTGTGTGCGCGTGCGTGCGTCCACCACAACGACTTGCAAACAACTGACTTCTGATGCAACTTTCACACGCCTGGAGCCACCCCCCTCCCCCCCCTGGCCAGGTAAGTTTCTCCCTGTAACATCCTGGGCAGAGAAATTCCTACCCAATCTCCGTTTTCTCTCGGGGTAAAATATGTAAAGAAAACGAGACGTGCCCGTTTCATTTGTTACGTGAGAATATGAGAGAGAGAGAGAGAGAGAGAGAGAGAGAGAGAGAGAGAGAGAGAGAGAGAGAGAGAGAGAGAGAGAGAGAGAGAGAGAGACTACTATTAATATTACTTCTACTTCTACTACTACTACTACTACTACCACTACTACTATCATTACAACCACTATTACTACTACTATTATTATTTCTCAAACTCCTCCACTAATATTTATAATTAAACTTCACATATCACACACACACACAAAAAATAGATTAATAAACCACATTCCAAATCCACCACCACACCCTTTCCACATTCCTACCACACCTCAACCCTCCACTACATTCCTACCACAGAGCCACCACCACCACGAAGCTGAAGTCACCGCCACACCCACGCCTCTGAACACCACTACAGTTGTCATGGTTACGAACAGGACGCCGAGGAGGAGAGAAGAGGTGTGTGTGTTGTTGTATTTGAACTTTAAACTATTACTAAGAAGACTTATACTATTATTATTACTACTATTATTGCTGCTATTACTACTACTACTACTGCTACTATTATTACTACTACTACTACTACTACTGCTACTACTATTATCATTACTATTATTACTACTACTACTACTATTGCTACTTCTACTATTATTATTACTACTACTAGTGTGTGTGTGTGTGTGTGTGTGTGTGTGTGTGTGTGTGTGTGTGTGTGTGTGTGTGTGTGTGTGTGTGTGTGTGTTTAATGTATGTGTTTTTATTTTCTTGGCAGGGAAAAACAAACAAGAAAAGAAAACAATGTCTGTCGTTTTGAGGAAGAAGGAATCAGAGCTTAAGGTAAGTACACACCCACACACACACACACACACACACACACACACACACACACACACTTCTTTTTCCATATTTACTCATTTCTTTTCACTATTTTTCTATCTTTTTGAATACATACATTTTTTTCTTCCTTTTTTTCCAATTTTTTATCTCATTATCCTCTCTAGAAAATATATTGTGCTCTCTCTCTCTCTCTCTCTCTCTCTCTCTCTCTCTCTCTCTCTCTCTCTCTCTCTCTCTCTCTCTCTCTCAAGTGTAAGTCAATAACAGGGAAATAACTACCTAACTCGTTTTTTCCCCCTCTTCCTTCTTTCCTTCCTCTTTCTTTTATTTCCCATTAATCAATTTTCCTGAATAAACAAAATCGTTAACTTAATAAAAAAAAATCTATAGTTTCCCTTTAAAAAAAAATAAAAAAATCAAATGAAAAAGAAAACGGTGAAGTATTGATACGTAGGCTACCAATATCCCGTTTTTTATGACTTGAGGGAGAAAAGAACATAGAAAATGGAGAGGTGGATCAAATATGAAACAGTTTCCCTTACTAACTGACTGACTGACTGACTAACTTACTAACTAGCTGACTAACTAACTGACTGATTCACTCACTCACTCACTAACTAACTAACTAGCTGACTGACTGACTATCTTCTTGTCTATATGCCTGTGAATTTATCTTGTTCTATATATATGACTCTCTCTCTCTCTCTCTCTCTCTCTCTCTCTCTCTCTCTCCACCCCTTCTCTATCTAACCCTATTATCTCTCTTTCACCTTTCTTAATCCCACTTCTCTATACATAAACCCTTGACTTCCCCTACCCAATCTCTCTCTCTCTCTCTCTCTCTCTCTCTCTCTCTCTCTCTCTCTCTCTCTCTCTCTCTCTCTCTCTCTCTCTCTCTCTCTCTCTCTCTCTCTAACCATCCGTCTCTCTCTCCAACACAGGGCAGAGTAGCACGGTTCCAGTCGCCGCCCCCCCGCCTCCTCCTCTCCATCCGCCCTGACCCAACCCTTCTAGAGGAGTATGTTCCCCTACCCACCCAGGACGCGGCTGTACAGAGTGTGCCTAAGATGTCCCAGCATGAGGTGAGGGGGGGAGGGTGAGGGTGTGAGAGTGAGTGAGGGTAAGAGAAGGTGTAAGATAATGAGGGTGTGAGGTCGATAGAGAGAGAAGGTGAGGGGAGTGTGAGGGTGGGTGTGAGTTTGAGGGTGAGTGTGAGTGAGTGAGAGAGTGAGAGAGTGTGAGGTTAAAAGGTAAAAGGTTATGTATAGGAAAGGGAGATAAAAAGTAAAGGAGAGAAAATAGGGTTAGTGAGAGAGAGAGAGAGAGAGAGAGAGAGAGAGAGAGAGAGAGAGAGAGAGAGAGAGAGAGAGAGAGATGCTATAGGGTAAAATAGTCATAACTAGTGATATTTGTATTTTTTTTTTGTAGTGGAGTGAACGAAAGAATCTGGAACATGCTATCTATATATAAAAGGATTGTGTGGATGTAAGTGATGCAACTGTTTTCAAAAGTTTTCGTTCGTGTTGCAATACAATCTGCTAATACTATGGAGTTGTTGTTTATTTATTTATTTATTTATTTCAAAGTCTGCTTTTAAACATTATTATTATTATTATTATTATTATTATTATTATTATTATTATTATTTCCTTATGCTTCAATAATAACATAAATAATGGGTTCTAATGATTTTTTTTCTTAGGTATAATGAGTTGAAAAAAAATGTGAAGAAACCACGAATTTAATATAAAACATATTTCTCATTAATTTTCTTGAATTCTTTAATCAAAAATATGTTACATTTTTCTTCTAACTTTAAAAAAATAAATAAATAATATGGTGTAAAAAAAAATGTTTCAGTAACTTTTCATTAAATAACAAGACGAGAAGAAAATTAAATATATACACACACACACACACACACACACACACACACACACACACACACACACACACACACACACACACACACACACACACACACACACACAGCCTTGAACGAGCTGACAGTTATTAAAAACGTTAATTGTTTATAGAAATGTAGGAATAGCAATCGATTCTCTCTCTCTCTCTCTCTCTCTCTCTCTCTCTCTCTCTCTCTCTCTCTCTCTCTCTCTCTCTCTCTCTCTCTCTCTCTCTCTCTCTCTCTTATCTATATTTTTCTAATTTCTTTCTTTTTTCCAAACATTATTAAATCTTTCCTCTCGAATAACACTAAAAAATAACAAACAAATATTACTCTGGAAAATAAATCTCACTTCGCATAATATTTACCTCGCCAAATAATTAATAAAATAAAAAAATAAATAATAATAATAATTTTTTTTCCTCCCTCCCCGTTTGATATATGAAACATCTTAGATCTTCTTTTCATTCCGTTTTCTTTGCCTGAAAGAAAACGTGATGTCCCCAAGGGCGTGGGTGGAAAAGTAAGGGGAGACTAATGAAAGATCAAAAGGAGAGGATATGTAGAGTATTAGGTCGAGTACCAGGTAAGAGAGAGAGAGAGAGAGAGAGAGAGAGAGAGAGAGAGAGAGAGAGAGAGAGAGAGAGAGAGAGAGAGAGAAAATTAGTCTTCTATGTCATATTTTGTTTGACTTTCTTGCCTCTCTCTCTCTCTCTCTCTCTCTCTCCTCTCTCTCTCTCTCTCTCTCTCTCTCTGTTGACTCAGGAAACCAGCATCGCCCAGTGAGAGGGAAACAATTATATTCTACATCAATTAGGCAACAGAGGGTGAAACAAGGTATGATATTATAGTATTTAGGAAAGTTAAGTCCAGATTCGTGTTAAGCAAGCATGAAAACCTTAAATAATGTAATAATTTTCATGAATTTCAAAAGTATCGAAGTGTTTAACCCTTACACTGCCGAGGTCTTTTCTAAGTGTTCGATTTATAGATTTAAAAATAATTATGATTTTATTCAAATTTTTCTTTATCAACTCACAACGATCTGAAGAATAGAGGAAAAATATTTTTCTTTCTATACACAATATATCTTGACGCAGCTCATCGGATAGGCTAGCGTCGTTATCCACACTGAACATAGCACCAACATTTTGAATGTACAGCCTGCCTGCCATCCATCATTAATATTTATTGGAAATTTGGTTTACGTAATAAAAAGTATATAATGGTAAATAAGGAACAGGAGAAGTTTGTTTTTTTGGGCTACACGGAAAATAAATTGATAGATATGATTAGGTTAAGTTAGATTAGCTATTGATTAGGTTAAGTTACGTTAGATATTGATTAGGTTAAGTTAGGTAAAGTTAGGTTATGGTTAAGTTAATCATTTTTTTTCTTCAAATTCGACTTAACAGTTTTGTCGCTAAAAACAGAAAAATTACAAAAAAACCCCAACTTGAACTGCCTGTGAGGGGAATGCAGAGAGGGTAAAAAACCATTTTCTGCAATTCGATAACAGCTGTGGGTTCGTTACTTCGAGGGGACACTAAAATATATATATAAAAAAAAAAAAATTCCAGCACAACCAGAAATATTTTGAAAAAAGTGTCGTTCTCTATTATTTTGTTGTTCGTTTTCTATTGTATTTTTCTGTACAAGTGGGGGGGGGTGGGTGGGAGGTATGTATTGTATGGAGGGGGGGGGGAGAGTTAGATCTGAATGGAACTGTAACTCTCACTCTCACTCTCACTCTCACTCTCTCTCTCTCTCTCTCTCTCTCTCTCTCTCTCTCTCTCTCTCTCTCTCTCTCTCTCTCTCTCTCTCTCTCTCTCTCTCTCTCTCATATTGCCAATAAACAAAGTAAAAATCCATGAAAAATATCCGAAATTACGCCTACAACTTATTATCTTATTTAATATATATTTTTTATTTCTTTGTTTATTATTGTTTTCTATGGTTTCTAAAAATATTGTAATGGTTTTCTGATTTTTCTGAAATGTTTTTATAATATTTGGTTTCTTATTAAGGAAAATAAACTGAAAATGCGATATT
>JAPQNM010000015.1:2819817-2829817 GCA_029783475.1 Metacarcinus magister | reverse complement strand
AGGTGGTGGTGTGATTTATGTTATATTATCTTTTTTTTATATCTATACTACTACTACTACTACTACTACTACTGATAATAATAATAATACAAAAAAATAAATATATATTACCTAAGCTACCCCTCCTCGTTAATAAATTCAACAGAAAACGGTGGGTTAGTGTATGTAAATATGTAGCACGTGTACTACTACTTTTAATAATGTAATACTTTCAATATCACGGCTACACGATGTTGTCAGGGAAACTGTGATATAATATTAAACTTTAAACCTTCAAGAAATGTATGCACGCTCTCTCTCTCTCTCTCTCTCTCTCTCTCTCTCTCTCTCTCTCTCTCTCTCTCTCTCTCTCTCTCTCTCTTTCATACAGTATTCATAGACATTCCTAGTTGACACCTGCCATTCCAGCCCAGGAGGTAAAACTTGAGCCTTGAATATTGCAGAGTTGTGGAGGAGGAGGAGGAGGAGGAGGAGGAGGAGGAGGAGGAGGAGGAGGAGGAGGAGGAGGAGGAGGGAGAGGACAAGAGAAGGCTGAGTGAGAAAATACCTTCAGGGCTAAACACACACGTACACACATACATACATACATACATACATACATACATACATACACACACACACACACACACACACACACACACACACACACACACACACACACACACACACACACATACACTATAATCCCTCCCCTCTCCTATACTTCCTTCATTTTCCTCTTTTTTTCTCTCTTTCTCACACCTCCATCTTTATCACCTTACTTTTCCTCTTTCTTTCCTCTTAAACCTCCTCGTTTCCCCTTTTTCCTTCGTCAACCACTTACTCCCTTTTTTCCCTCACCCACCCTTCACCCTTTTTCCCTCTCTCTTTATCCCCTCACTTTCCCCCTTTCTTTTCTCTTCAACCTAATCTTTTCCCCTTTTAAATCCCTCACCCACTTACTCCCTTTTTCCCTTTATCCTCCCTTCACCCTTACTCTCTCTCACTCTCTCCCTTTTCCCCTCAGATACTAGTAGTCACCCTGAGCTTGAGTTAGAAGGGCCAGCTTGGGTGCATTGTCTTCAGTACAACGCCAAAGACAACAGTGTGATAGCAGGAGGTGAGTGCTTGTGTGTGTGTGTGTGTGTATGTGTGTGTGTGTGTGTGTGTATGTGTGTGTGTGTGTGTGTGTGTGTGTGTGTGTGTGTGTGTGTGTGTGTGTGTGTGTGTGTGTGTGTGTGTGGGTGTGTGAGTGGTATGGTGAAATATGTATAGATAATCTCTCCTTTCACATTTCTACCTCTCCGTCTCTCTCTCTCTCTCTCTCTCTCTCTCTCTCTCTCTCTCTCTCTCTCTCTCTCTTTAGGCCTAAGCAACGGTCAGGTGTGTTGGTGGGATGCGAGGCAGGGGTCCAAGCCTGCAGGGACAACAGGGCTAGCCATCAGCCACAACCAAATGGTGACGGAACTCACCTGGTTAGCACACAAGACCAGGTGTGAACTGTTCTCGGTCTCATTAGATGGACAGGTAAGGTTCATTTTAAAGGGGGGGGTAATTGTTTTATCTATCTTTTTTTTTATACTTCTACTACTAATACCTCTTTTTTTTTACTACTACTACTACTACTATATTAAACTATAACTACTAATATAACCACCACTACTATCATAACTACCTCTCTCTCTCTCTCTCAGGTATTTTGGTGGGACACACGAAAACTTAGTCAGCCTACAGACAGCCTAGTTTTGGACCCACTGCGAGAGGACCCACCTAGCTTGGCGCGTGCCCTCAGTGCCACGGCTCTGGAATACGAGCCTACCATGCCCACGAAGCTAATGGTGGCCACGGAGCAAGGGCAGGTCGTGGCCTGTAATAGAAGAGCAAGAAGTCCCCCAGATCGGATTAGTAAGCAGTAGTTGTAGCTAGAGTTGTGGTGTTAGTTTTTTGGATGAAATTTTGACTTTTTCTATTTTGTTCTGATTTTTTTTTTAATCATGTTTTTTTTTATTACTACTATTATTATTATTACTACTACCTACTACTACTACCATGTACGTATAGTAATAGTAGTAGTAGTAGTAGTAGTAGTAATAGTAGTTTTTCTCTTATTTTTTCACTATCCCATTTTTTTGACTCTCATTCCTCCTCCTCCTCCTCCTACTACAACTACAACTACAACTACTACAACTACTACCACCCACAGGTCTCATCTACAACGCGCACATCTCTCCAATTTACTCGATCCAACGCAATCCCTTTTTCCTCAAGAACTTTATGACAGTAGGCGACTGGACCATCAAACTGTGGGCCGAGGACTTCAAGGAGTCACCCATACTGTGGACCAAACCTGCACCCGCTCAGGTCAGTCAGTCAGGCAGGCAGGCAGTCAGTTGGTTTGTTAGTTAAAAAGTTAGTCAGAAAGTTAGTTAGTTGGTTAGTTAGAATGTTAGAAAGTTAGCCAGTTATTTGGTCAGAGAGACATTTTATTAGGCAGTCAGTCATTCAATCAATCAGTTATTAAGTCAGTCAGTCAGTCAGCTAGTTAGAAAGTTAATCAGTTAGTTTGTTAGGCAGTCAGTCATTCAATCAATCAGTCAAATAAGTCAGTTATTGTCCATTTCCTCTTCCCATCAAAATATTTTCTATCATTTTCCACCCTTTCCCCTCACTTTTTCCTCCTTTCCCCTCACTTCACCTTTCCCCTCAGTTTCCTTTCCTCACTTTTCCCTTTTCCCCCTCACTTTCCCTTCCCCTCTCCCCTCAACCCTCACCCCTCCACATCCCCACCTACCCCCTAACTTTTCCCTTCCCCCTGACAGCTGCGTGGGGGGTGTTGGAGCGCCTCAAGGTCGTCAGTGCTGTTCACAGGTCGTGTTGATGGTGCATTAGACGCCTGGGACCTGCTCACATCCTGGACCTCACCTGCATCCACCTGCCAGGTAACTAACTCTCTCTCTCTCTCTCTCTCTCTCTCTCTCTCTCTCTCTCTCTCTCTCTCTCTCTCTCTCTCTCTCTCTCTCTCTCATCTTGTTATATTTGCATGATTTTTTCTTTCCATTCCACGTTAACCAACATTTTAAAACAATAAAATATCATAGTTTGCCTTAAAAAATAAATAAAAATATAATTGTGCAGCGGAAGAAAATGGCGTGTACGTTCCCCTCAACATTATGAAAGAAAACGCAATGTGTATAACCTAGACTAAAATAAATTGAAATAAAATACTTGAGGCAATTAAAAAACGCCAATAGGACTTCATTAACCCAATCAGTTCTTGCGGCACACCGTATGTGCCAGCAGCGTCTCCCTCTCCTGTGTTGGCGGCACGACATCTGTGCCAAGATCTTTATATCATTCCCATGCATATACATATGATGTATAGGCCAGTGTAACAACTTTTATCATTATTTACAAATTTCTATTGTCTTATGTATCAGAATTACCGTTTTTATGAGTATTTATGTGATATTCAATAGATAATTTTACGGTACGATAACTGCAGTTTGGCAACACCACCGGCAGCAATATATAACCGTCAGTCCGTCGGCCGTCAGCCACGGGCTCTTCTAGCTAGCATTAGATATTGGATATTGAAAATATTGGAAATATTGGAAATATCATTGCAGCATCTGATACACCTTATTAAACTGTACAACTGTCATTTTGAATATTTGTTTTATGACTAATAATTACGCAGTAAAATGAAACTTAATTTTTATATAAAAACATGACTTTCCTCCTCATTTTCCCGAAAGCTATTAGAGATATTGGAAATATCATTGCAGCATCTGAGACCTAATTAAAATGTACAACTGTCATTATGAATATTTGTTCTATGACTAATAATTACGCAGTAAAATGAAACTTAATATATATATATAAACATGACTTTCCACCTCATTTTCCCGAAAGCTATTAGAGATATTGGAAATATCATTGCAGCATCTGATACACCTAATTAAACTGTAGAACTGATACTATGAATATTTGTTCTATGACTAATAATTACGCAGTAAAATGAAACTTAATATTTATATAAAAACATGACTTTCCTCCTCATTTTCTCGAAAGCTATTAGAGATATTGGAAATATCATTGCAGCATCTGATACACCTAATTAAACTGTACAACTGTCATTATGAATATTTGTTCTATGACTAATAATTACGCAGTAAAATGAAACTTAATTTTTATATAAAAACATGACTTTCCTCCTCATTTTCTCGAAAGCTATTAGAGATATTGGAAATATTATTGCAGCATCTGATAGACCTAATTAAAATCTACTACTGTCATTATGAATATTTTCACTAGTACTAATAAATACTGAATTTTACTTTTTTTTAAATTACTTTTTTCCTCGTTTTCTCGAAAGCTATTAGAGATATTGGAAATATCATTGCATCATCTGATACAACTAATTCAACTGTACAACTGATATTATGAATATTTGTTCTATGACTAATAATTACGAAAAAAAATAAAACCGTATTTTTATATAAAAACATGACTTTCCTCGTCATTTTCTTGAAAGCTATTAGAGATATTGGAAATATAATTGCAGCATCTGATAGACCTAATTAAACTGTACAACTGATATTATGAATATTTGTTTTATGGCTAATAATTACGCAGTAAAATGAATCTTAATATTTATTTAAAAACATGACTTTCCTCCTCATTTTCTCGGAAGCTATTAGAGATATTGGAAATATCATTGCAGCAGCTGATACACCTAATTAAACTATACAACTGATATTATGAATACTTTTTCTATGACTAATAATTACGCAGTAAAATGAAACTTAATATTTATATATAAACATGAATTTCCTCCTCATTTTCTCGGAAGCTACTAGAGATATTGGAAATATCATTACAGCATCTGATACACCTAATTAAACTGTACAACTGTCGTTATGAATATTTGTTCTATGACTAACAATTACGCAGTAAAATTAAACTTAATATTTATTTAAAAACATGACTTTCCTCCTCTTTTTCCCGAAAGCTATTAGAGATATTGGAAATATCATTACAGCATCTGATACACCTAATTAAACTGTACAACGCTCATTATGAATATTTGTTCTATGACTAATAATTACTCAGTAAAATGAAACTTAATATTTTTATATAAACAACTTTTCTCCTCATTTCCTCGAAAGCTATTACATATATTGGAAATATCATTGCAGCATCTGATACACCTAATTAAACTGTACAACTGTCATTATTAATATTTTTTCTATGACTAATAATTACGCAGTAAAATGAAACTTAATATTTATATATAAACATGAATTTCCTCCTCATTTTCTCGAAAGCTACTAGAGATATTGGAAATATCATTGCAGCATCTGATAGACCTAATTAAACTGTACAACTGACATTATGAATATTTGTTCTATGACTAATAATTACGCAGTAAAATGAAACTTAATATTTATATAAAAACATGACTTTCCTCCTCATTTTCTCGAAAGCTACTAGAGATATTGGAAATATCATTGCAGCATCTGATACACCTAATTAAACTGTACAACTGTCATTATGAATATTTGTTCTATGACTAATAATTACGCAGTAAAATGAAACTTAATTTTTATATAAAACATGACTTTCCTCCTCATTTTTTCGAAAGCTATTAGAGATATTGGAAATATCATTGCAGCATCTGATACACCTAATTAAACTGTACAACTGTCATTATGAATATTTGTTCTATGACTAATAATTACGCAGTAAAATGAAACTTAATTTTTATATAAAAACATGACTTTCCTCCTCATTTTCTCGAAAGCTATTAGAGATATTGGAAATATTATTGCAGCATCTGATAGACCTAATTAAAATCTACTACTGTCATTATGAATATTTTCACTAGTACTAATAAATAGTGAATTTTACTTTTTTTTAAATTACTTTCTTCCTCGTTTTCTCGAAAGCTATTAGAGATATTGGAAATATCATTGCATCATCTGATACAACTAATTCAACTGTACAACTGATATTATGAATATTTGTTCTATGACTAATAATTACGAAAAAAAATAAAACCGTATTTTTATATAAAAACATGACTTTCCTCGTCATTTTCTTGAAAGCTATTAGAGATATTGGAAATATAATTGCAGCATCTGATAAACCTAATTAAACTGTACAACTGATATTATGAATATTTGTTCTATGGCTAATAATTACGCAGTAAAATGAAACTTAATATTTATTTAAAAACATGACTTTCCTCCTCATTTTCTCGGAAGCTATTAGAGATATTGGAAATATCATTGCAGCAGCTGATACACCTAATTAAACTATACAACTGATATTATGAATACTTTTTCTATGACTAATAATTACGCAGTAAAATGAAACTTAATATTTATATATAAACATGAATTTCCTCCTCATTTTCTCGAAAGCTACTAGAGATATTGGAAATATCATTGCAGCATCTGATACACCTAATTAAACTGTACAACTGTCGTTATGAATATTTGTTCTATGACTAACAATTACGCAGTAAAATTAAACTTAATATTTATTTAAAAACATGAATTTCATCCTCTTTTTCCCGAAAGCTATTAGAGATATTGGAAATATCATTACAGCATCTGATACACCTAATTAAACTGTACAACGCTCATTATGAATATTTGTTCTATGACTAATAATTACTCAGTAAAATGAAACTTAATATTTGTATCATGGCTTTGAAATCGTTTTGTATTCAACTTCAATGCTGTATAACTTATGTAACTTAAGACTAAACGATGTGTTGATGCTACTGTTCAAATTGGATAAACCAGGAGAAATTTACTATCCTAAGCATATTATTCAATGTATAGATTGAAAAATCATAAATTATTAGATCACAGGCGATACAAGAAACTTTTTGCATTATCACGGTGAATGGGTTAATCAATATACAAAACTAATTATAATACTAAGAGCTAATAAGAGAAAAATAAATAAATAAATAAATAAAATAAAAGGATAAAATATAAATAAAGTAAAAAAAATTGAACCCCAAAAAATAGTTGATAAAGGGAAGAAAATATTTAAGCGGAAAATATTTTAAAACATAGACACGAATAATGACTTTGCAAATTAGTGACAAAATAATATATATATAATAAAGAAGAGAAAAAAATTGGAGTTTATACATTCATTCTCTCTCTCTCTCTCTCTCTCTCTCTCTCTCTCTCTCTCTCTCTCTCTCTCTCTCTCTCTCTCTCTCTCTCTCTCTCTCTCTCTCTCTCTTGGGATATCAAAATAGAAATGAGAAAAAGAAAAGAAAAGAAAAGAAAAAAATTAGGCTTGGCAAAGGGAATTAATATTTATTTTGTTATGCAAATTTAAACAAAGGAAAAAAATGAGGGAAAAAAATAGAAAAGGAAAAAAAGGGAAAAAAGAAAATAAAAAACTAAATATATAAGTAAAGAAAAGGAAGTGAGAAGGAATATTTAATAACGAGGAATAATGTGAGAAACTAAGAGAAAATAATCGTTTAGTGAAAAGATGAAAATAATGGAAATAAGAATAAAAAAAAAAGAAATGTTTGTTATTTACTTACTTTAACTTCTTTTTTTTTCCCTCTCTTCTATTTTATTTTTTTTTCCTCTTCACTTCACTTCACTTCTCTTCTTCCTTCAACATATTCCTTTACTTCTTTCCTTTCTATCTCCCCCCCCCCTCTCTCTCTCTCTCTCTCTCTCTCTCTCTCTCTCTCTCTCTCTGCAGCCAAAACTAATCCTCTTACCCTTTGCTTTTATATCTTCCCTCTTTTCCCCTCCCCCCCCTTTACCTGTCACCTACACACTCCTCCCCCCTTTCCCCTCCCCCCCCTTTTCCCTCCATCCCTCCCCCTCCCCTTCACTCACACCCACATCTACACCCAATATAAATAAACACCTTTCCCCTCAACTATTTCCCCTTCACTAATTTCCCCTCACACATTCCCCTTCACTAATTTTCCATCACTTATTTCCTCCTCAATTATTCCTCCTCCTCACAAATTTCCCCTTAATAATCCCCCTTCATTCATTCCCTTTACTAATTTCCCACTCATCACTAATTTCCTCTCACCTCACACTTTTTTTCCCCTCCCATTTACAGGTGGTGGACGAGGGGATCGAGGTGGTGGTGACGCATGAGGGTGGGCGACTTTTGGGGGTCGGTAGCCAGCTGGGCACTCTTTCCCTCCTCCATGTCCCCCCCCGCCTAGTGCAGCCATCAGATAAGCACGAGAAAGCCGCCTTTACTGCTGTGTGTGTGTGTGTGTGTGTGTGTGTGTGTGGTGTGTGTGTGTGTGTGTGTGTGATGATGATGATGATAAGAATATATTAAAATTGCAACACATAACTCTTGTCTATATTACTATTACTATTACTATTACTACTACTACTACTACTACTATTACTACTATTACTAATTACTACTATTACTACTACTACTACGACTACTACTACGACTACGACTACGACTACGACTACGACTACGACTACTACTACTACTACTACTACTACTATTTTCAGATCCTGGAGAGAGAGACGAGGCGTGAGAGAGTGTTAGAAGCAAGACACAAGGAACAGAGATTGAGAGAGAGAGTGAAGGGGGGAGGAGCGAGGACGGCGGCGGCGGCGGCGGCGGCGGTGGTGGTGACTGGGGGAGTAGGGGGAGGAGGGGGAGGGGGAGGAGGAGGAGGAGAGGACGAAATCTCCTCCACTGAAGACCCAATCCAAGAAGCGGAGAGAGAATATTTCAGACAGGTAGCCCAGGTAAGGTTGTGGTGGTGGTGGTGGTGGTGGTGGTGATGGTAGTAGTAGTAGTAGTAGTAAATGGTTGTAAAATCCGTGTGTGTGTGTGTGTGTGTGTGTGTGTGTGTGTGTGTGTGTGTGTGTGTGTGTGTGTGTGTGTGTGTTGAGAGAAGGAGGACGAGTAACGGTTATGATAAAAGAGAGAGAGAGAGAGAGAGAGAGAGAGAGAGAGAGAGAGAGAGAGAGAGAGAGAGAGAGAGAGAGAGAGAGAGAGAGAGAGAGGCAAGTAGTAATTTCTGTCGACATTCATAGTTATTAAAAAAAAATGTGGAGTATCTCTCTCTCTCTCTCTCTCTCTCTCTCTCTCTCTCTCTCTCTCTCTCTCTCTCTCTCTCTCTCTCTCTAAGCTACCTGTCTCTTTCCTCACCTTTATCTTATCTTATCTTTATCCTAATAATGAAACGAAGAGTGCAAGGTTGTGTGTGTGTGTGTGTGTGTGTGTGTGTGTGTGTGTGTGTGTGTGTGTGTGTGTGTGTGTGTATTATTCACTTTTTTTGTGTACGTTATTCATGTACACTTTTTTTTCACGTACATAGACTTTTCCTTTCACTTCCTCGCATTTTCTTTTTTCTCTATTGTCCTTTTCATTAACGCACATATGAACGTTTTTTTTCATGTACATCTCTTTTAAAACTCATGTGTACTTTTCCTTAACGTACACAGGTCAGTTATCTCTATGTACACCAATTTCAAAACTCATGTACGAAAAATATATGTACTTTTCTCACGTACACAGGTAAACAATATCTATGTGCACCAATTACAAAACTCATGTGTACTTTTTTTTCACGTACACAGTTAAACAATCAATGTGCACCAATTACAAAAATCATGTACGTAAATCATGTGTACTTTTTTTCACGTACACAGTTAAACAATCAATGTGCACCAATTACAAAACTCATGTACGTAAATCATGTGTACTTTTTTTCACGTACACAGTTAAACAATCAATGTGCACCAATTACAAAACTCATGTACGTAAATCATGTGTACTTTTTTCCCATGTACGTACAGATTCAAGCAGAGCTACAGCAGGAGGAGCAGCAGGCAGCGGAGGAGGCAGCAGCAGCAGCAGCAGGAGCGAGCAGCAGTGTGGCGGTGGAGGTGACTCAGGCAGAAGATGAAGCAGGTTCGAACCCCGAGAATGAAGCTTCGAACACTAGGAATGGCAATTTGAACCGACCTCAGGTGTGTGT
>JAPQNM010000015.1:2809817-2812317 GCA_029783475.1 Metacarcinus magister | reverse complement strand
TCTCTCTCTCTCTCGCTCTCTCTCTCTCTCTCTCTCTCTCTCTCTCTCTCTCTCTCTCTCTCTCCTCTCTCTCTCTCTCATCGTCTCTGTCTCTCTCCTCTCTCTCTCTCTCTCTCTCTCTCTCTCTCTCTTCGCTCTCTCTCTCTCTCTCTCTCTCTCTCTCTCTCTCTCCTCTCTCTCGATCTCTCTCTATCTCTCTCTCTCTCTGCTCTCTCTCTCTCTCATCTCTCTCTCTCTCTCTCTCTCCTCTCTCTCTCTCCTCTCTCTCTCTCTCCGCTCATCTCCTCTCTCTCTCTCTCTCTCTCAAAAAAAAAAAATATAAGTAAAAAAAATAATAATATGTGGTTCCTTCTGAAATAAAAATCCTCTTTGTTTCATTTTTATTTCTTTCTTTTTTTTTTTCATTCTCTCATCATCTGCAATATTTATTTATCTCATTTTTTTTATATTTATTTTTTTTTTTCTTCTTCTATGTCTTTGTTACGTTGGGAGAGCTTAACCTTTTCTTCTTCTCGTTTCTGTGTTTGTTTGTTTGTTTGTTTTTGTTTAAGTTTGTTTGTTATTAAGGTTGCTTTTGTACTTCTCTTTTTTTATTTCTTGTTAAATTATAAAACTCCATATTTTTTGTGTTATTGTTCATCTTTCTTTCTCTCTTATTATTTATATATACCATTCTTTCTTTCCTTATATTTCTTCATCTCACGTTTTTCCCTCCTCCTCCATCTCCTCTTCCTTCCTTTCCTCCTCCTCCTCCTCCTCCTCCTCCTCCTCCTCCTCCTCCTCCTCCTCCTCCTCCTCCTCCTCCTCCTCCTCCTCCTCCTCTTCCTCTGTATCGTCGTGTATAAGTCAGTGATTTCCTTCATTTCTGCCTCATCTCCTCTTCACTGGCTACACTTAATGACAATTTATAAAACTCAAATACTTTATGTCGCTCGATTTCCCACACCGATTTTTGCTCCTGTGTGTGTGTGTGTGGCTGTGTGTGTGTGTGTGTGTGTGTGTGTATGGGGTTGTGTGGGTGTGGGTGTGGGTGGAAAGAAATTACCTCTCTTTCTCTCTCTCTTCTCCGTCTCTCTTCTCTCTCCTCTCCTTCTCCGTCTCTCTCTCCTCTCTCTCTCTCTCATCTCTCTTCCTCTTCTCTTCTCCTCTCTCTCTCTCTCTCTCTCTCTCTCTCCTCTCTCTCTCTCTCGTCTCATCCTCTCTCTCTCTCTCTCTCTCTCCTCCTCCTCTCTCCTCTCTCTCTCTCTCCTCTCCTCCTCGCTCCTCATCTCTCTCCTCCTCTCTTCTCTCTCTCTCCCTCTCTCCTCTCTCCTCTCTCTCTTTCTCTCTCACACACAGACACAGACACAAGGAGGCAGCAATAGTGATTATTTTTAAGCGATACTTCCAAGCTATATAATTGTGTCCGTTTTCCTGATGTTCTTCTCTGCAATAACATCAACGGCAGGAAATAATACAGCGGCGTCTCCTTCTGTATAATGTCTCGTTGCATTACTGTTTCCTTGTGTCCGTGAAGTGTATTGGGAATGAAATTAAAGGGAGTTGCCTCAATCTTAGTGAATTTGTCCATTATTTGTTGGAAGTGGAGTTTCGTTTGTGTGTTTCGGTGTGTGTGTGTGTGTGTTGTGTGTGTGTGTGTGTGTGTGTGTGTGTGTGTGTGTGTGTTGTGTGTGTGTGTCTGTGTGTGTGTGCTTTATGTAAGGGATAAATATTGGGTTTTTGTAACATATATTGGTATAGTGCACACACACACACACACACACACACACACACACACACACACACACACACACACACACACACACACACACACACACACACACAAACACACAATACAAAATACAGCCTTTTGATTAAGTTTCCACAAAAGAACGAAAAATTCATTCAAATAATAAAAGTAGCAATAGTAGTAGAGTTAGTGATGATGATGATGATGATGATGATGATGATGATAATGATGATGATTATTTGTCTAACCTTTTCTCTTTTGTTATTGTTCTTTCTTCTCTCTCTTCTAGTTATCAATAGTGTTGTTAATCATCTTTTTCTTTCTTCTTCCTCTTCTTCTTCTTCTTCTTCTTCTTCTTCTTCTCACGTCTAAAAACACTTTAACTTATCTAACTTGACATTACTCCTACGTATGTATGTATGTATGTATGTATGTACGTATATATGTATGTATGTATGTATGTATTCGTTCATCTATTCCCGCCTTCGACTGATTCATGTCTTCTCAGTAAACAGAATCCTGACAACTGCTGAGGAGGAGGAGGAGGAGGAGGAGGAGGAGGAGGAGGAGAGGGGGAGGGGAGAAGCCATACTTAGAGACAGGCGTGAAAAAGGCAGGTGGAGGCGGAGGCGGAGGCGGTAGAAGGAAGGGATGGAGGGAGGAGGGAAGAGGGAGGAGGGAGGAGGGAGGAAAGAGGGATAGGTAGATATCTCTCATCTTATCTTTTTCCTTAAAATTAGCAATGGTGAGGATTACGTGAAAATTGGTGAG
>JAPQNM010000015.1:2780921-2800921 GCA_029783475.1 Metacarcinus magister | reverse complement strand
TGTGTGTGTGTGTGTGTGTGTGTGTGTGTGTGTGTGTGTGTGTGTGTGTGTGTGTGTGTGTGTGTGTGTGTGTGTAGCGATTCCCCTTGCTGCTTCATCGTAGAGAAAATAAAGTCTCTCTCTCTCTCTCTCTCTCTCTCTCCTCTCTCTCTCTCTCTCTCTCTCTCTCTGCCCTCTCTCTCTTTCTTGCCCTCTCTCTCTCTTTCTTGCCCTCTCTCTCTTTATCTAACTATCTAGAGAGAGAGAGAGAGAGAGAGAGAGAGAGAGAGAGAGAGAGAGAGAGAGAGAGAGAGAGAGAGAGAGAGAGAGAGAGAGAGAGAGAGAGAGAGAGAGAGAGAGAGACCTGATATTTCCCTCACGTGTGTCTCCCATAAACAAGCTTTTCAAGGATGTTTGGAGGGAGAGGTGGAGGAGGAGGAGGAGGAGGAGGAGGAGGAGGAGGAGGAGGAAGAAGAGCTTGCTGTACGCTCCCTTTCCTTCGCAGTTCCCTTCCTCCCTCACACCGGCACACACCCACATACCCACATACCCACAACACACTAAAGAGCTAAAACATAACTTCACAAAACACACATACCCACATACCCACACACACATACACATACACACACACCTACATCAGACAGTGTATACCCGTGTGTGTGTGTGTGTATAAGTGTAAATATATGTGTTGAAATCATGAAATCCCACATAACACATTATTTCCTGGTGGTGATTGTGGTGATTGTGGTGGTGGTGGTAGCAAGTGGTAGTGAAGTTTTAAGTGTGGTAGAGGAGGAAACAGCACCGGCCCCCGCAGACCCCCTTCAAGGACTATTCGTACGGCAGGAATCAGCTATACGGAAACTTGATGCCTTAACAGCGAAGGTGGGGAAACTAGACAACTTAGAAGGGAAACTAGACCTTCTTACCACCCTTCTACAGGAGCGAGAGGATGACCTGAAGGAGCTAGTGGAGTCCTTCCGTGCTAGGGTGGAGGAGGTGGCAGGAAAAGTGGAGGACATGGAAGGAAGGATCATAAAAGTGGATGGGGATGTTGGAAAAATGGGGATGAAAATGGAGGAGTTATTGATACAAGTGGAGGATGTAGGAGGTAAGGTGGAGGGAGTGGATGGGAGACTATTCCAGCTTGGTGAGGTAGTGGAGGAGACTTGGGTGGAGATGAACAACACCTTACAATACCAGAGGAGGAAGAAGGAGGAGGAGGAGGAGGAGGTAAAGGAGGAGGAGGTGGAGATGACTTCCAGCACCACTGACACTGTTACCAATACGAAATCATCACTTCCACTGCAAGAACTGACTACATTGCTACTTAACCTGACGGAGAGGGTGGAGGAGGGGCTGAAGGAGGGTAGTGCCAGTGCCAGACAGTGCCAGGACGCCGTGGGGCACCTGCAACACCTAATTGTACCCTCTATCAACACCACACACCATCTCGCAGCTGCAGTCATCAACCGTATCAGAATTTCTAACCTAGCCATGGATAAGAGACTCGGTGCTGTTCTTCACGCCCTCTCCCTCCGTCACCGCCTTCTGCAGGATGGTGTACACGCCTCTATATCCTACACACATGCACGCCTCGCCACACACCTCCAGGAAATGTTCAAGAAAGTGGAGGACAAAGTGGAGGAGGTGGAAAATGTGGTGATATCTAATGTGAAAGATATAATTGATGCTGTGAATATCTCATCATCATCTCCTCCTCTTCTTCCTCCTCCATCTCCTCCTCCACTACTGTAAGTCCACCTCAGGACCTCCACCTTGAGGATAACCAAGATATCCTTCAGGGAATCCTTGACGGTATCCTACGTATATCCAACCTCACCCTCCATCCCACTACTACAGGAGGAGGAGGAGGAGGAGGGGGTGAAGGAGGAGGAGGAGGTGGAGGAGGATGAGGAGGTGAAGGTGAAGGTGAAGGAGGGCGAAGAGGAGGAGGACAAGGAAGAAGAGGAAGAGGAGGAAGAAGAGGAGGAAGAGAAGCCACCTGTGTGTGTTTTAGCGGTAAGTTGTGTGTGTGTGTGTGTGTGTGTGTGTGTGTGTGTGTGTGTGTGTGTGTGTGTGTGTGTGTGTGTGTGTGCTGACGTACGTACATATATACAGAAAATGTTTACATGGAAGCAAAAAAATAAATAAATAAAAGGAAAAAATGTGAATATTTGGTTCAGATAATATGTGTGTGTGTATGTATGTATGTATGTGTGTATGTGTATGTGTGTGTGTGTGTATCTATGTATGTTTACGTATATGTGTCACGTTTCACATTTCTCCCTCCCCCCCTCGCCCCCCCTTTCTCGCCCTTCCTCTCTAATTTTTGTTGGTTTTAAGATTTTTAGATAATTTTTTTTTGCAAGCGAAGAAGAAGAAAAAAAAATTGCATGTTGCTATGTGGGTCCTTGAGAGAGAGCGAGAGAGAGAGAGAGAGAGAGAGAGAGAGAGAGAGAGAGAGAGAGAGAGAGAGAGAGAGAGAGAGAGAGAGAGTAGGAATAATAAACAAATCAAAGAAAAAAAACTGACACATATTCAATAACTTCTCAAAAGACGATTAAAATCAATATTTAAACTAATGAATAAAAAAAGGAGAAAAAATATATATTAAAAAAAAAAAGATTAGAAAAGAAAAATAAATGTATCACACTGGAAGCTTTGAGAAAGGAGGAGGAGGAGGAGGAGGAGGAGGAGGAGGAGGAGGAGGAGGAGGAGGAGGAGAAGACAACAAACAAATACAAGCTTGATTCACCTCCTAGTATGCATGTGTGTGTGTGTGTGTGTGTGTGTGTGTGTGTGTGTGTGTGTGTGTGTGTGTGTGTGTGTGTGTGTGTGTGTGTGTGGGTGTGGGTGTGTGTTTATATCTTCCTCTACATCGTGTTGATGTATCCGAGTAGATCCTCCTCCTCCTCCTCTTCCCCTCCCTCCTCCTCCTCCTCCTCTTCCCCTTCCTCCTCCTCCTCCTCCTCCTGCACTTGCTTGCTTTTTCTTCCTCCCTTCCCACCCCATTCAACTACTACTACTACTACTACTACTACTACTACTACTACTATACTACTACTACACTACTACTACTACTACTACTACTACTACTACTACTACTACTCTTCCATCACCTCCTCAGTAATATTTCCAAGGAGTGGTGAGAAGAAGGGAAGAAGATCTAGGTCAGGTCACGGAGGAGGAGGAGGAGGAGGAGGAGGAGGAGGAGGAGGAGGAGAAGGGGGATATCCTAGCCTTGCCCTACTAACCCTTGTGTGTGTGTATTAATGATGATGATGATGATGATGATGATGATGATGATGATGATGATGATGATAAAAACACGTATGACAATAATAATAATGTATATAACTGATTTTTTTTTTCTCTCTCCTCTCTCTCTCTCCCCCCCCCCAGGACCCAGATGGCACCACCACCAACACCACACTCGCTTATGCCATCACCACCACCACCACCACACAACTTCAGGAGACTGTAAGATACTCTGTTGATATATTTAGCGGGAAATATATACATAGAGAGGAAGAAAGTGTGAGATGTTCAGGGGAAATAAATAATCTCTCTCTCTCTCTCTCTCTCTCTCTCTAATTACAGGTGAGAGAAGCGCTACGGGAGAGGCTGGTACAGGTAGAGGAACAATTAGCTGGGCTCAGAATCTACCTGTCTACTAGCCTTCATGTACACGCTAACCAGGTAAGTATATGTATATGTAGTACGTGTGTATATATATGTTTTATTTATATATATATTTTTCTTTTTCTACATCACAAATCGTTGGCGCCAATAGGCTAAGATAGACTGCCTTTTGCCCGTTAGTTGTTGTAGGTTTGGATTCCTTATAGTGACGCCTCAAATGTTTCCGTTTTCTATGGTGTCTCTCTTTCCACAGGTTGAGGATCGCATGGGCAGGGTGGAGGCGGGTCTGGTAAGGGCGGTGAGGGAGAGTTTGAGTAAGTCCAATCGAGGTCTTGAGAAGCTAAGGCGAGCGTCTCTTGGTTACCTTGACGCAGCGGTGACCAGTGTGTCGTCGGCAGCCGTGGCGTCAGCACAGGCCACGGCGGATCACCTGACCGAGACCATGAAGGAAGTGTCGCTGGTGTTGATGAGGAGACTGTCGCAGGTGAGTTTGTTTTTTTTTCTCTCTGAGTTTATTTTGTCTTTCGTTTTCATTTGGTTTCCTTCTTGTAATTGATTTTCTTCTTTTTGTATGATTATTATTATTATCATTATTATTGTTATTGAGCTTTTTTCATTGTCAATTTATATATATTCTTTTTATTTTTATTCTCCTTTTCCTCCTTTTCATTCTTCACCACCTCTTCCTCCTCCTCATCTTCCTCCTTTTCACTCTACTCTTCCTCCTCCTCTACCACCTCACTATCCTTCCTCTAATCAATCTCCACCACCTCCACCTCCTCATTACTCATCCCTATTTCCAGGTGGAGTTGGCAGTACGGGCGGCAGTGGGCGGTGGTGGTGGAGTTACAGGTGGTGTGGGCATGGGGGAGGTAGATTGGCAACGATGGTGGTGGTGGTGGTGGTGCCCGGCGGCTGCAGGAGTAACAGACGGCAGTAGCAGCAGCAGTAGTGGTAGTGGTAGTGGGTCTTGTATTAGTGCCTTGCCTGAAGACTTAGCTGGTTGGGCTTCCACAAGAGCGCGATGTAAGAGTGTTGGTGGTGATTTACTAACTACTGCTCCTTCTAGCTTCACCCTTCGTCCCACTCCTCTACTCCACCTACTCCCAAGACGCCCCTCCCATGCCCTCATACTGGGTGGGGGGCCGGAGGGTGCTAGGGGAGTGGCGGTGGGTGACTGGGGAGCTTATAGAAGGAGAGGTTAGTGAAGGAGAGAGTGGTGATTGCCTAGTGGTGTTGATAGGAGAGAGTGAGGGTGTTAAAATGGCTGCTGCTCCCTGCCATACATCACACCCTGCCCTCTGCCAGCTTCCAACGCACTCTAGTGATGCCTCCAGGCCGCCTCTAGACCCTGAGAGTAATGAGGTGGCGCCCATAGCCACCCATCGCTACCTAACGCCAGAGGATCTTAATCTAGCGTAGTTGCCCTTAAAATGTGTTTGTTTACATACGTTTTCTCTGACGCATATTTTAATCCCATGCTCTCAAGACGCTTTAGTTAATATTATTAGTATGGATATCCTTTAAGATCAAAATATAGTGTTCGTATATCATTAATTTATCGTTTTTTTATGTATTACAGATAACTACTTTTTTTTTCATTCCGTGGTCAATTTATATATTATTTACGCGAATATTTTGTTTTTTAGAGAAAATTTTAAGTAATATTATTTTTTCCCCACCAAGTATTGCGTGGTATATATGTATGACTAATACCTTGATGTCCTGTCTATGTATTCTTCCATGTATACTTTCAAAACACTAATATATATACATACCTACATATAGATTACCACACATATATCTATCTATAATAAATATCTATCTTCCTATTAACCTATCTATTTACACTTACACCTACATAATTATACTCTATATATACTTAAAATGTCGTACAGCTTGTTCCAAAAATATACATAAACGTAAATAATTTCAAAATGACGATGACTATTATAAGTATACATGACCTTGAAAATTATACATGTATCTTATTCATCCTGTGTGTACGCATATATTACGCACACAGTCATACACACACATATACAAACATACGTACACGCAATTGGTATAGAAAATGGGCCTCGCAAATTGTATACTTGCGTGCAATGTTGAATAATAAATGTATTAAAGAAATTATTGATTTTGAACTACAATTACTACTACTTTTACTAACTCTCTCTCTCTCTCAAATAAATAAATAGATACATTGAAGAAAGTAAATAAGGAATGGAAAAAAAATAATAACTAAGCACAAAATAGTTACATAAAGTATAATTCAGGACAAGTACAACAACAACAACAACAATAACAATAATAACAATAACAATAACATACAATAATGACTAGTCTCTCTCTCTCTCTAACACATACACAAACACACACACCAAAACTACAATACTCCACAAACTAAACAAAACTACAACTAAATAACAAATAAATAAATAAATAAAATGAACTCTACTGTTTCACTCTGGTGTTCAAAGTGTGAGTTGAGGCTTTGGTTCACTGGTTCGTCTCGCTGGTGTCAGGTGGTGAAGCGGGTCGCCTCGAAGCTGCTTCATGAAACTCGTGAACCCTTCAGTGAGGAATCGACCCACTTTGGTGCCGGCAAACCTGGGATAGATAATAGATAGATAGATAGATATAGATGATTTGATAGGTAGGTAGATATATAGATAGATAGATAGAGTGAGAGGGAGAACAGTAGTAGTAGTAGTAGTAGTAGTAGGAGGAGGAGGAGGAGGAAATAAAGAACAATAATAATAATAAATAATGATAATAATGATGATTACTTAATTCCTAACCTTTATTATACACTATTTCAACCTCCTCCTCCTCCTCCTCCTCCTCTTCTTCATTCACCTCTCTAGTGGGTCATTCTCCCATTCCTCCTCTTCCTCTTCACTCTCTCCTCCTCCTCCTCCATCATTTAAAGAGGAAGGTGTTTGGTCACTCTTCTTTCCTCCTTTCTTCCTCTTCCTCCTCCTCCTGTAAATAAAAATAGGAAGACAAGAGATAGAGAATAAAAATAATAATAATAATAAAAAAAAATGATAAAGAAAGAAAAATAGTTTAGTAGTCTGATAAAAAACGAAACAGTGGGTAGTCTCTCTCTCTCTCTCTCTCTCTCTCTCTCACCAGGCGGCGTTGAGTTGGTCTACGCGGGCGTCACACACGTCTAAAGTCTCCCCTTCAAGGCAAACCACGCGGGTCGTTTTCTATAACAAAGAAAACGGAGATCAATATAAGGATGACTATGATGATCTATCTAGTGTGTGTGTGTGTGTGTGTGTGTGTTACCTGTGTACATGGTTCCCTTACCTGTGTGTGCGTTGGTGTGTTGTTGTAATACTCGTACAGGTGGAGGGGGAGGGGGGGCAGGGCGTGGCGGCGGAGGTGGTAGTCTACGTAGCGGATGGCGCGGTCCAACTGGGGGGAGGGAGGAGAGAGAAGGTGAGGGAAGGTGAGGGGAGGTGAAGGTAGAGAAAAGGAAGGGAAGGGAAGAAGGGAAGGTGAGGGGAGAGGATATGCAAATTATAATAAGGAAAGTGAAGAAGAAAAAATATATATAAGCAAAATAATAATAATAATAATAATACTAAATGCAATAATAATAAAAATAACAATAATAAGGAAAAAAAATATAGAAGGAGGAGGATAAAGAAAAAGAAAGAAGAGAGGAAAAAAAACAAAAAACAGTAAGAGGAAAAAAAAGAGGGAAATTATTACCTTGTCTCTGTCTTTAGGTGAGAATATTTCCAGGTGTTGTGGCAGGTACTCTTGTTTCCTCTTGAAGGGATGACGGGAAGAGTGGTGCCTCTGTACGTACACACACACACACACACACACACACACACACACACGTTAGTAAGTCATTCAAATCATAATTCATTTTATATTCAACATTAATTTTCTTTTTTTTTAGTGTGTATGTATGTATGTTTTACCTACACACACACACGTACACATACATACATACCTTGAGGCAGGCCAGTCTAGCAGGTGAGGGGGGAGGGATGGGGAGGGAGGCTAGGGAGGGGAGGAGGGGGGTGAGGGGGTCCTGCAGGAGTTCTTCATAATGAATAACACTGATGATCCTTCTACCTCCTACATCCTTCACTCCTTCCTTCATTCCATTCTTCATTCCTTCCTTCAGTTCTTCCTTGATCCCATTCTTCATTCCCTCCTCCTGTTCCTCCTCATGCCTTCCTCCTCTTCTTCCTTCATTCCCTCCTTCACAATATCCTTCTTTTCTCTCTCCTTCAGTTTCTTCCCTCTCCTCCTCCTCCTCCTCCTCCTTCGTTTGTTTAGTCCAGTTTATCGCCATTTCCATCCATGCCCTTGTTTGCATGTGTACGAAGGCGCCCCAGTCTGAGAGAGAGAGAGAGAGAGAGAGAGAGAGAGAGAGAGAGAGAGAGAGAGAGAGAGAGAGAGAGAGAGAGAGAGAGGGGTTTAGATAGACAGTTAAAATTGGTTATAGGTAATGTCATCTTATATCTGTCTGTCTCTCTGTCTCTCTCTCTCTCTCTCTCTCTCTCACTTACCTTTACTTCTATAATTACTAACAGGGGCGTATCCGAGGTGGCCGCCGAACAGGTAGTTATGGTAAGCTAGGATGGCTCTGTAAGGGTTCCTCACTAGCACTACAGCGCGCCCTTGGAAGGTGGTGATGGTGGGCGGGGAGGAGGAGTGAGTCTTCTGGGTGAGGGTCGTGCCTGATGACCACGCATCCAACTCACCTAGCAGACCTGAGGGGGTGAGGGGAAATAGTAAGGGTATGTAAGGGGAATGATGGGGAGTGATGGGGAAGTGAGGGAACAGTGAGGGGAGTAAAGGGAATGTGAGGGAAGTGATGGGAAAATGTAAGGGGAAATTTGAGGGAAAAAGTAAGGGAAAATGAGGAAAATGAAGGGAAAATGGGAGGAGAAAATGAGGGGAAGACAGAGAGAGAGAGAGAGAGAGAGAGAGAGAGAGAGAGAGAGAGAGAGAGGGATCTTTTCCAGCTGTCTGTCAAAAAACTACCAGACCGTTAACTCTTATTCCTTCCTTCCTTCTCTCTCTCTCTCTCTCTCTCTCTCTCTCTCTCTCTCTCTCTCTCTCTCTCTCTCTCTCTCTCTCTCTCTCACCATCTATTACTCTATAATATATGTATATCTATCTATCTATTTATTATCAACTATATATACTATTTCTACCTATCAATTTATCAACTACATATATTAACTCAATTTATCTATCAATCAAATACTTTCCTTATCAATTAAGAACATAATTCATTCACCATTCAATGTAACAATTTATCTATCTAACTAAATACCTGTCTATTGATCTAACTACCTAACTATCTATATATTTAACAACCTAACTATATAATTGCCTAACCTAACCTAACCTCACCTAGCTTAGCTACCTAACCCAACCTAACTACCTAACCACCTATCTCACCCGTTATGTAGAGGTGTTGGTCGTCGTAGGTTGAGCCCGTGAACACCCCGGTAGCTTCCTGCAGCAGTCCTCTCACCCACGTGTTGCCTGAGCCTGGGTAGGACGCGAGGGCCACGGGGGGGAGGGTGCCTAAAGGGGCGAATCCTATCCTGTATCCTCGGCACTCTTGATTACTGTTGTTTGTTGTTGTTGTATTGTTGTTGTTGTTGTTGGTGGTGTTGTTGTTATTGTTATTATCTTCCTCCTCCTCCTCTATCTTCTTCTCCTCCTCCTCCTCCTCCTCTATCTTCTTCTCTCTTCCTCTTCTTCCTTGTTTCTCGAGTTTATATTCTTCTTCTCTTCTGTGCTTATTATGTTTTGTATTATGCTGTGTTGTCTTGTTATCTTCCTCTCTCCTCTTCCTCTTCTTCCCCTCCTCCTCCTCTCCCCAAGGATATACCCACCGTCTCCCCAAGTCCATTTGAAGAGTCCTGTGTGTGTGTGTGGTGTGTGTGTGTGTGTGTGTGTGTGTGTGTAGAGGAAGAGGGGGAGAGAAAGGATGTTATTGGTGAAACTGCAAAAACTGGTGAAGGAGAAGGAGGAGGAGGAGGAGGAGGAGGTGGTCACAACTTCCGGTATGAGAGAGAGAGAGAGAGAGAGAGAGAGAGAGAGAGAGAGAGAGAGAGAGAGAGAGAGAGAGAGAGAGAGAGAGAGAGAGAGAGAGAGAGAATAATTTATCACGAACAATAACAGTCCCGCAAGCAATTTTTTTTACCTCCTTCCTCCTGTTCCCCTTTCTCCTCCTCCTCCTCTTCCGTCAGTAATATTAGCGAAATTACTATTATTATCATTATTATCATTTGTACTACCCATCTTACACGAAAAAACACTCCACTTTTATTCATTTATTTATTCATTTATTCTGTTGGTTTATTTACACACACACACACACACACACACACACACACACACACACACACACACTCCCGTTATCCCTTGCAGCAGCGGTAAAACATATCGTACCGCACTTAACTCCGCTAGACACCAATCATTTACAAGCTAATTCACTGCTATTATATCCCTACTAACCCTATCTATCTATGTACTTATTTATCTATATTGGTTCCAGTGGGTTTAGTTAAGTATGGAGTCACTGTAGATGTTTTGAATTGACTTTTTATTCGTATTATTTTTTGTATATACTTATTTTTTTATTACTAGTTGTCCCACTCCGTTTAACTCCTCCTATTACGTAGCAAATAGGTAATTGATACACATACATATACAAACAAAATATCTGATTAAAAAAACAATATGTATTTACTTAAGATTTACTACTTTACAACGCTGAAGAAATAATAATAAAAAAAAATAAATAAATAAAAAACCGGTCTATTTTTCTTTTGTTTATTTCATCAGCAGACAGATAATACTCGTTACATCTATTGATATATTTAAAAAAGTTATAGAAAATGTATTATGGTGTTTATTAATGAGTTTAGTATTAGTTTATTTTCTTTCGTAATACTGTATATCATTTACCTATTTACTATATAAGGAATACACGGGTTGGGACAGTTAAGGAGACGGTTGACAAACGGTATTTTCTTTCCTCAGATGAAATGCTTCGTAATACATTATTCTATTTTCTAGGTCAGATCACCACCACCACCACAAGCACTTTGAACTACATTCCCATTTTCTTTACACACACACACACACACACGCACGCAACACACACACACACACACACGCAACACACACACACACACACACACACACACACACACACACCACAGGAATGATAACTATACACACAGCACAACCACTATTATCAAATGGCTAGTGGCTACGAAAGGGGGTTATGTGGTGGGGACAGAAGGAGGGGAAAGGAGGGGAAGGGAGGGGAAAGAAAGCATAGACTGTGATTATGTGGTTGAGAGAGAGAGAGAGAGAGAGAGAGAGAGAGAGAGAGAGAGAGAGAGAGAGAGAGAGAGAGAGAGAGAGAGAGAGAGAGAGAGAGAGAGAGAGAGAGAGAGAGAGAGAGATGGTCATGCATAATAATAGTAATAATAACAACAACAACAATAATAACAACACTCACCTTACAGTTACATCACCAGAAGTAGTAGTAATAGTAGTAACACCATCATTACTATTATTCTTATTTAACTGGTGGAGAGGCTGGGTGGTGGAGGAGGGTGGTAGGTGGAGGAGGAGGGCATTCCACCCCACCATCACCACCACCACCATCATCACCATACACGAGGTAGAAGCGGTGGTGGTGGTGGTTAAGCTTCTATAGTAGAACCGCCACCTTCGCCACACCCGCCATGTTTGACGCCACCACTCCTCCATTACTCTCATCCTAACCACTTCCTTCCCTTCCTCGTGCAGTCAGGTGGTGGAGAGAGGCATGGAAAGATGGTGTATACGTTTCTTCATGTATACTTAATGGCTGTGTGTGTGTATGCGCCGTCAGTTGTGGGTAATCATGTGTGTATGTGAGCCGTCATCTGTTCCAGGCGGCGGTCATCTTGCTACACCCTGCGGATCATTGGTTTGTTGTCAATGTATAATTTTTCATAATTTGGTTGAATAATTATGGTTATTTATTATTTATTATTGGTTTATTTGGTCGAATGTTTGGTAAAAAATATATATTCACGAAAGGAATGGTGATAGTAGTAGTAGTAATAGTAGTAGTAGTAGTATTAGTAGTAGTAGTAGTAGTAGTAGTAGTAGTAGTAGTAGTAGTAGTAGTAGTAGTAGTAGTAGTAGTAGTAGTAGTAGTAGTAGTAGTAGTATAGTGATAATAGTATATCTTTGTAATGCTAATTGTTGGTTAAGTTTCTACATAGTATTGAAATCTCTATTAAGAAGATATACGAAGAAGAGATGGACAGTGTACATTATCATTATCATTATTATTATTATTATTATTGTAAATGTAAGAACACATATACTTTATTTATATATTATTTTGTAACTATGAGAGGGGCGAATATAGGAAAGAAAATAAATGAAAGAAAAGAGGAGGAGAGAAGAGAATAAGGAGGTATATAACACTACTACTACTACTACTACTACTACTACTACTACTACTAATAATAATAATAATAATAATCATAATAATGGTAATAATTCATGAAGGAGAGAAAGAAAGAAGGAAGGGGGAAGAAAGGAAGGAAGGAGGGAACGAAGGAGAGAAATAGGGCGTGAGAGAGGAAGGAGAGAGTGAAAGAGGAAGGAGGAGGAAGGAAGAAGGGAACGAAAGATGGAGAGAGGGAAGGAGAGATGAATATAAATAGTGAAAGATAAACAGAGAGAATTCAAAGAAAATGTAGAAGGAAAAATGATGACAACAACAATAAAAATAATAATGATAATAATGATGATAATAACAATAACAATAATAATAATAATATTCACCCTTCAAACACTCACATACATACAACAAACATGGTCAAATTGTACATCTTCAACATAATGGCGTCTGTTTACGAAATAAAATCGCATCTGCACCTCGTTCAACTCTCTACTTTTGGTCATAGAGAACATTTGATAGGCTTCTATATTAACATAACCTAACCTTACATAACCTAACCTAACCTTAATCTATAATGACAAATAACAGAACCTTCTTCAAACCAAACTAAATTTTACTTTTCGAACAGAAGGTCTCACAGAAAACATTGAATATCTCACAAACTAAGAATTTGCGACGGAAATGTAACTAAGAAAACCTCAGAATGCATCAGGTAATGCAAAAATATAACCCACAAATCTCTTAGAGCATTACGGTGAAGATGTAAAATAATACCCCAAGCATTTCCATTATTACACTTCAACACAATAATAATACAAAAAACCTCATACAAAACATACATACCAAGTTTCCACACACCCAATACGCTGCTACAAAGACACACACCCTCCCTCAACACTGTCTAGAAGCACACTGACATCTGAACCCAAATAAAGGAAAGGTAAAGGGATAGAGGTACAGTCCGAGCTGCCAGATGTACGATTAAGAGATTCCCTGGTATCATTTACCTATTCCTTCAAGTTTATATAAGTTAATCATACATTTTCTTTAATTGTTGGAATTTGTTAATGAATATGTAGGCAATAGAGACGATAGAGTACTAAGTTAACATAGGAAAATGACTATTGTAAATATGTTTCGTAGATTTCAAGATAGGAGGTTGGAGATAAGAAATGCGGAAGTTCTACTGATAAGAATAGCGGTGTTTGAATGGGGGAAACTCACTTAGAATATCATTAACTGAGGTTCTTCCATAGTGCGGCAGGAAGTGGGAGGAACGTGTGCCGTGGATCAGGGGAGAGAAGGAAGTGGAGTGAATCGTGTGGAGTTTAAGGTGAAAAGAGAGGAGGAAGGGAAGAGAGAATGGAAAGGAGGTTGAGAATTATATTATGTCTGGATCAAAGTAGTGATGTAATAATGGACGTTTTGTTTGAGAGAATATTGTTACGTAGAGAGAAGAAAAGTGGGTTCCCTTTACCTTACGACACCACCAACACAAACTCAGCTGCTGCCTCCTCGGACTCGTAGATGAGTGGGTGATGTGTGGGGCAGGCAGGCACTCGCTCCTCACTCCGTGGCTCCGTGCGTGTAATGGTGTGACTGCGAGGTGCTACACTACTCACTTTAACCTTTGAAGCACTCGGGGGCTGGGCGAGGAAAAACACAGCACTCAATGTCCTTTTACTGTTTACTAAATATCCTTAACCTCCTATGTAAACAATCGGCACCCACGTCTTCCCCTGAACAAGACGCAACTCAGACTGCTACCAAAAGCCCGCGTCTTCTCCCAAAAACCCGCGAAACATTGGCGCCAATATCCTCCATCGTAACAATATTAAAGTATTTTCATTCCGTCTTTCAGTATTTCACTTATCGTTCAATATTGGTAATGAAACTCGGTGTAAGCTTCATTCAGTACCATTAAAAAATATATATAGTTTCGTTAAAATTCAAAAGTAGTAATATTCTCCTTCATACTCAGCGCAGCTACACATAAAAAGAAAAATGTTTACTCTTTTCAATATCGACTAAACATTATCAGTTTTATCTTTTGTACAATAACTCCACACTCCTTAACAAACCTTAGTGAAAACTTGGGGAAGGTAAACGGTGGAAACTCTTATGTCACAGTGGCCCTGGTGTAACATATTAATTTCCACCACAGGTTCAAAGTTCAATGTGACAGGAGATGAACACACGCACACCTATAGCCTGTCAACACACAAAAAACATAATACACTTCCCTCTCTCCACTTACTTCTTACCATATACAAAGGAAAAGAAAAAGCAGTATTTGTTTTTTTTATATAACTTGAGTGTTATTGAATTCAGTGGCTTTTTTTTTTATTAATAGTTACAAATGTAGGAATAGAAAAAAGGTCAACTCGACTGTCTCTTGTTTCCTGGGCGTCGCAGGTCGAGTTCCGTACATACATACATACATACATACATACATATGCTTAAAAAACGCTATTAATACACAGGTTTTTTTTTTAATAGACAATATTCAATTAACATTTTATCATATTCATTCATCTCAAATATAAATAAATAAATAAATAAATATGTATGTGATAATATACGGATTTATCTATGGATGTATAATTAAAAATGATAAACATAAATAATGAGTTTACGTAGTCATAGTTAATGATTACAGGAATGGAATCTGATAATTACTTAGTGTAGCATTAATAATAATAATAATAATAATGATAATAGTAATAGTAATGATAACAATAATTAATCATGCTAACATTATAATTCATCACAGTAGATCCTATTCAGAAAATGCGACTTTGAAAATAAAAATAGATAAAATAAAAATTCTTGTAATAGGCTTAACCCTTATATCCTTCATTCAAGGTATATAAAAATGGTAATAATTCTACAATATACCATTCAGCAGGGAAGTGTACATGTGTGTGTGTGTGTGTGTGTGTGTGTGTGTGTGTGTACAATTAATTATCTGGGTTTGACTTACTTACATCTACATAAATCATAGAAAATCATACTATTAATCAGCATTTATTTACGTCTAAGCATGCTCTCTCTCTCTCTCTCTCTCTAACACAAATATACATTCAAACATTAATATTCACTCCAGGAATGTTACTGTGTGTGTGTGTGTGTGTGTGTGTGTATAAGCATCAGTTTCAGACAGCAATGCAATCATCGTCTTATTTTCTAACACAACCATGAAATGTAACACACACACACACACACACACAAAAAAAAAAAAAAGGTTCCATATAAAATCAAATTAAAAAAATCAATAAAATCAATCCTTTTCTTTAATTATTCTTTAGTTTTTTTCACCCTTTTATTATATTTCTATTCCATTTAATGCTAAGTAGGAATGTATAGGAAGAGGAGGAGGAGGAGGAGGAGGAGGAGGATAATAATAATAATAATAATAATCTACATTTTCCATTCATTCTACTGTATTGGAATGATCAAAATGAGAGAGAGAGAGAGAGAGAGAGAGAGAGAGAGAGAGAGAGAGAGAGAGAGAGAGAGAGAGAGAGAGAGAGAGAGAGAGAGAGAGAGAGAGAGAGAGAGAGAGATAAACCCTGATTCTATGGTCCATTGGTGAATATAAAAGGCTTCACGATGTATGTATGTATGTATGTATGTATATATGTATGTGTATGTATGTATGTGTAGGTTAAGCGGTATACAAACGGTGCACATGAAGCAATATTTTTTTTTTTAAGATATATAATAATAATAATAGTAATAAGAGGATGACGAATGTTTAGTTTCATTTGTTTGTTTTGTTTTGGTTTTACTTGTGTGTATATGTTTGTGTGTAATTTATTTATTTATTATTTTTTTTTATGTATGCTAAACTTACTTACTTACTTATTGTTACTATTACGAACGAACATACGTATACATACACACTACAATGTTATAAATACAATGAATGCAAAACCTTGGTATGGTATTGTTATAGTAGCTGTCACAACAACATTGATGCAGAAAACTATATATATAAGAAGAAAAAATAAAATTAAAATAAAATAAAATAAAATAAAATAAAAATTGAAAGAAAAAGTTATTATACATTTTTCTCGTCTGTTTTTTGTCTGTTTGTTTGTTTGTTTTGGTTCCTGTTGTCACTCCTGTTTTATTTAAGTTATTTCTGTTTATTCTCGTTTTTTCTTATTTCTCTCGTTTATTTCAATTTTTTTCTTATCTTATTGTTACTTTTCTTTCTTCTTTCGTTAGTCACATTTTCCTTCTTTCTTTTCTTGTCACTCCTATTTTCCTCCTTTCTTTATGTTTTCCTCTTCACTCCTTTTCCTTTCTCTTCTCTTCATATTTTCCTTTCTTTCTCTTTCTTTTCCTTATCATTGCTATTTTATTTCTTTCTTTTCTATCTTGTTTTTCTTTTCCTTCAAAGCCATACGTTAAATTTATACATAGGAATAATTATGTATACTTGTGATATATGTATAGTGTATAATTATGTATATTATGTAAGTAGCTGCAATATTTTCATTCTGCATTACATTACATAAGCTGAATAACTGTATATATAATTTTTTTTAGCATGCATAAATACTTGTAATAGCGAGGTTTTTTTCCATTATAATATATGCAGAGTGAAGTATTTATATGACAGATTAATTTGATACATATCCTATTCTTTATTTTATTTTGCATGCATAAATATCTAAGTCTTTTTTTTCCAGAGTGAAGTGTATATATATGAAAAATTAATTTGATATCTATCCTGTCCTTATTTTCCTTTTCCATACATAAGAGTGAATAGGCTGCAACAGTTTCATTATTCATTATATCACAAAGATGGTTAAATTTATGTTAAAAAAAACTAAAAATGTATAATCGCAATTGTTTTTTTCTTTTCTATGGCTAACGTTAAATTCAATAAGTAGGTAGTTGTATTAATATCTTCTCTTCACCTTTCCAATATATATCACAGATGCATTGTTCTATTTCCAATCTTATTATCATATATTTTACGTCGATGTCACATATTCAATTATTTTCATTTACGTATTGATGTATTTCACGACTATATTCATCTTGACGAATAAATTTTTCACTTTTCATCCATATATTCAAACTTTATCTAACACTTCCCTTTCCTTAGCTGCCTTACTAATGAAATAACCTTCCAATTAATTAATAAACACAATAGCGAGTGAATGAATGAATGAATGAATAAATGGTACGTAATCATTTCATATCCTCGTACAATTTATACATATAGAGAAAAAATAATCGTTCAATTTGTGTAATATTTCTTTTTTCTATTTCTCAAACTCATGGTATTGTCAAGTTAGTTATCAATTCCTTTCTATTTATCTATCTATTCATCCATTTTCTATTTCATCTTAATATTTGTGAAAGAATCATTTTCATCAATTCATGTTAATTATTAGTCAAAGATTATAATAAGTAGTTAAAAGTTAAGTTAATTTTTCACTCCCTATCTGTAGTAATGTTGATATAATAGTCTATTTCTTCTTTTTATCTATTTATCAACTCAATTTTATCATTATCTTGCCATACATTTCATTATTTTCTCTTATATTCATTAATACATTTCCTTCATTCACTTATCGTATTATTCTTCCATTCTTCTACTCAACTTTCTAATACTCCAATCCAAACAGTTATTTCCTTTTTACATCAACTTAATCAAATCACCTTTTCTTTTTCTTTCATTAATTCATTTCCTCATTCAGTGACGTAACCTAACCTAACCTTTCCTAATCCTCGTATATAAACACAACACAACTTCACTCATCTATTTCAACCTTATCCTTCAATTCACAGTAACAATCAATAAATACGAAAGTTGTCCATTCTCGTACGTATGTATATAAACAGACTTAAAATTTCCATCTATCCACTCTACCTTATCTTCAATTCACAGCAGAAATATTAATCATTCCATCTATTTATGTAATCAGTTTATATGTAAATCATCTCACTGACAGACTTTCAACTCAAATCTATCCATCACTTTTCCTCTCTCTCAATCCACCTTCCCTCTCTCTCAATCTATCTTTCCTCCCTCTATCCACTTCTCTCTCTCCAACCACCTCTCCTCTCTCTCTCAATCAACCTTTCATTCCCATCCACCTCTCTTCTCTCAATCCATCCACCTTTCCTCTCTCCCTCCATCCGTCCATCCATCGTTCCCTTTCCGTTCCGTCCTTAGCGCCTCCTGTTGGCTGGGCGATGGTACTGCTTCCCTCCGTGGCGGTTCCATTCCTTGTCGTACTCACTTTCCAGTATCTCGGCACCTCTCTTCCTTGTCAAGCCTGTCTCCTCCAAGCTCAACTCACACATCTGCATATCATCTAGGCCTGCAAGAGAGACAGAGAGATAGAGAAATAGATAGACGAACAGAGAAAATGAGAGAGTAGACACAATTAAAACAGAATATAATAAAAAAGTAAATATAATATAGAGAAAAATAAAGACAGTGAGTGAGTGTATAAGAGTGTGGAATAGTGATATTTTTGTGTATAGATGCATAACCCTGTACCCACCCATCCCTTACTCCTTCCTTGTACTCACCAGCCACCAGGAGTATTGGAGGCTTGTCAGGGTGAAGCTCCATCTGGCGGGCAATCCATTCCCCATCAAAGTGTGCGTACCACCTGCAAATTAAGGGTTGTTAGACTAGTGATTAGAGGTGAAATGCATGTATTGTTATTGTTATATTACTACTACTACTACTACTACTACTTTTGGTGTTAATCCCACAGCTGCCACCAATGTTGTAATATTGAATCGCCCTTCTTTACTACTACTACTCCTCCCACTACTACTACTACTACTACTACTACTACTACTACTACTACTACTACTACTACTACTCCTCCTACTCCTACTCCTACTACTACTACTACTCACCATCCTCGCCGCTGGTGGTCTGCGCGGTGCTGGTCGCTGGGCCTGACGAAGGGGATCCGGAAGTACCTCTGGTGTGAGGTGACGCTGACCGGAGCTGCTGCCTTGGGGGTCACACGTGGGGGGTTGGCCTTGGCTATGGAGGAGGAGGAGGAGGAGGAGGAGGAGGAGGAAATTAAAAAGAAAGGTTATTTATGCTTTTATATTGACATTATTTCTGGTTATCATTCCAACACACACACGTACACCCACACCATAACAATATAACCCTGTACGCATGCAAGAAACTTTAATAACCACGTACACACACACACACACACACACACACACACACACACACCTGCATCGAGGACAGACTTTGGAGCGCGTTGGTTCTCGTCCATTGTGGTGCGTTTCTTGTTCTTTGCTTTCCAGGCGTGGTAGACCTTGAGGCGACGGTGGAACTCACTGCGACAAGCCTGGAGGAGGAGGAGGAGGAGGAGGAGGAGGAGGAGGAGGAGGAGGAGGAGGAGGAGGAGGAGGAGGAGGAGGAGGAGGAGGAGGAAGGAGGAAGGGTCAGTCACATCTCTATCTCTTTATGTCTTTCTTTTTATGTGTGTCTCTCTTTATGTAGCTTTCTCTCTCTCTCTCTCTCTCTCTCTCTCTCTCTCTCTCTCTCTCTCTCTCTCTCTCTCTCTCTCTCTCTCTCTCTCTCTCTCACACACACACACACACACGTACCTCCAGCAGCTCCAGGTCACATGAAGTATTGATAGTGTCCCGTAACTCAGCATATTTCCACTTACTGAGGTCATGTTTCTTGTTAGCTGCCTCCATGCGCTGCTTCTCAACCATGGTGGACCTGGCAGGGTGCGGAAGGGTGTGGTGGTGGTGGTAGGGTGATAGGGTGTGGAAGGGTGATGGGATGAGGCAGGAATATGGGAGAGAGAGAGAGAAAAAAAAAGATTATATTATTAGTTTTCTTGAGTTTCTTTGTGATTGGTGTGCGTGTTTATATATATTT